>JAWDGP010000091.1:10000-77500 GCA_033675545.1 Elysia crispata | reverse complement strand
TGAAAAGAATGTTTAAAGTAATCGCTTTTAAAGTGTAAGAAAAGCTAAAAAAGCAAAAAAAAAAAAAAAACTCACCATTCGCTCTGTTTAAGCTTAAACCAAGTGACTGCGTTCTAATCTCCATGGTTTACACTTGGCAGGCACCCAGGTTGCGGTGTAACGATAAGTCTAGCACCAACACTTGTTCACGTTACCCGCTGTTAGGCGCGGCGTTTCTAATCTCCATGGTTTACACTTGGCAGGCACCCAGGTTGCGGTGTAACGATAAGTCTAGCACCAACACTTGGTCACGTTACCCGCTGTTAGGCGCGTCGTTTCTAATCGTGGTTTCAAAGCCGACAGTTGTGCGTTACATGAACAGAAATAACTGAAACGATTGCCAAGCCGCAAAAACAGAAAATATGGTGGTTATTTATGTGTGTGTGTATGTGTGTATATATATATATATATATATATATATATATATTTTTTTTTTTTTTTTGAACCTTGTATGGTTTTTAAAGACAGTGCTCGCTTTCCTCCTACAAGAGCGTCACTGAAAATGGAATGGTCTCCTATGAACATAGAGTGACTGGGAGCAGGGAAGGGGAGATAAACAGGGAGCGGGAATTCCAGACTGGCTCACGGTGACAAACATCTCGCTCTCAGTTGACAGTTGCATGTTTGCTCTCTCTCTCTCTCTCTCTCTCTCTCTCTCTCTCTCTCTCTCTCTCTCTCTCTCTCTCTCTCTCTCTCTCTCTCTCTCTCTCTCTCTCTCTCTCTCTCTCTCTCTCTCTCTCTCTCTCTCTCTCTGTCTCTGTCTCCCTTTGTCTGTCTCTCTGTCTGTCTCTCTGTCTCTGTCTCTGTCTCTGTCTCTGTCTATATCTCTGTCTGTCTATCTGTCTATCTCTGTCTTTCTCTCTCTCTCTCTCTCTCTCTCTCTCTCTCTCTCTCTCTCTCTCTCTCGCTCTCTTTTCCATCTTTGCTACTTTCATTCTCCTGTATTGCATCATCAAATAGGTCGTTTGTGATTTACATCTTGGATTTCAAACTAACTAGGCTTTCAAAAAGAAATATTAAAATTCTAGTCTGTGAAAAAACTTCTCTTTCTAAAATCGTACACTTTCAGCCATAAAAGTGAAGAAGAATAGGAATATGAATATCAAATTAAATATTAAGACAATAACTCAGAGAAGATAGTAGTATAAATCGAGGTAGACAAATGTTTTCGTTCTCTCACTCATACCCCTGACATGTGAATCGGTTCTCCCACTCATACTTCTGACATGTGAACCAGTTCTCTCACTCATAACAATGACATGTGAATCAGTTCTCTCATTTATACGTCTGAAAATTATGTGAATAAGTTCTCTCATTAATACCTCTGATATGTGAATAAGTTCTCTCACTTATACCTCTGATATGTGAATCAGTTCTCTCACTTATACCTCTATCATGTGAATCAGCTCTCTTGTTCATACTACTGACATGTGAACCATTTCTCTCACTTACAGTGTTTTTCCACAGCCTAACTGTCAGATGAGACTCACACGTGACTGAAAGATATAATATTTGCCTTAAAAACTTATTTGTTAAATAGAAAAAATGAAACTCTCAACTTCTTAAGCCTTCTCGTCGTGTCTATTATATGTAAACAATACAAAAGCGTAGTTGTATTCACTGGTTTGTTGAACTTGCGCTACTGATGTTGGTTGAATATTTATGTGGATCTTTACTTTATGAAGTTTTACGCTAACTTAATGTTTATATTCATATTGTTTTTATACAATACTTTAATTCAATCCGCCAAATGTATACATATATATGGTCCTCTGGTGTAAGTCGGTATAATGTCAATAGGATTGGCCTTAGCATGCATTAAGAAGCAACAAAAGAGATCATTTGATAAGACTATTGAAAAGGTTAACTATCATATCATTTCCTTTTACTTTATTTCAAAGTATGAATGCTACCAACGCTTTCCGCGGCCACACCCCACAGCTTTCTTTAATTTTTTTTTCGTGGTGTTTATAAAATTCTGATAACGAGTAATATATGGAAAATAACAGCTTAGCCTTAAAAACAGGCGCTGGTGCAGTTACCGACACAATGAACTTGACTGGCAATGTTTGTGGGCAACTACCAATATAGACGGATAATAGTTATTATAAAGTCGTGGGCTAAATAGAGAAAATAAGTATGTTGTCACGTTTATTGCGACAGAGTATTGTGATTGGTCAACTTTCATGTGCGGTTAGCCTTGTTTTGTAAGGAATTTAATACGTGCCACAGTTTACATAAGTTTTGTTTCCAGGTCAGGTTCACATTGTGTGGCACTAGCAAATTTGGTTCAAAATCAGGCAACTTTTTTCTCTCTTTGCCTCTCTCTCTCTCTCTCTCTCTCTCTCTCTCTCTCTCTCTCTCTCTCTCTCTCTCTCTCTCTCTCTCTCTCTCTCTCTCTCTCTCTCTCTCTCTCTCTCTCTCTCTCTGTCTCTCTGTCTGTCTCTCTCTCTCCCTCTCTGTCTGTCTGTCTGTCTGTCTGTCTGTCTGTCTGTCTGTCTGTCTCTCTCTCTCTCTCTCTCTCTCTCTCTCTCTCTCTCTCTCTGTCTCTCTCTCTCTTCTATGCCGTCTTTAGTCCATTACAGTTAGCCTTTGTCAAAACAAAGTTCGAGCTTTTTGTAGACTGCAATTTGATTGACTGGCAAATATTCTTTTTCCCTCTGCCAACAAGATAATTTGTAAGTGAAATCTAGCCTCTGGTGATTTTGGGGACATTTTTTCTCGCAAACTCAGTTAGCAAAGTTGTTTAGACTAACAATGATTCAACTTTGTAAACACAGAGAAACACAGTCACTGTTAACGGTAATTCTAGAGACTGAAGGAAACATTTTGGTCTAGATAGGAGAAATTTTCATAGAAATATTATTGCTTGAAGACTCAATACCAGTTTGATTTAAATCTTTTTGTTTCATATATTCTATATATCATCCTGTAACGAATGTTAAGTTATTTTAAACAGTTTTCGTTTTTTTTATTAAAGCAGGGGTCTTAATAAACAGCATAAAACATGCATATACAATTCGTCAACGTTGGAAGTTTACAAAAAGCGCAATGTTTATACATTTCAACTGCACATTGACAGCACTAAGGGCTAGGAACTTAGCCAAGAGACTTAAGAGTCTGAGACCGACATGGACTGAATTGACTGAAGTGGAAGAAAACTTAGAATGGAAAGGCGAAAACAAGAATAGTATTAATATCCAGCTTGTTTCATAGAAACGGTCAAGAACTGATGGGCACTCGCATCATTTTTAATTTTACCCCACTATCTTGAAAACATTATTAACATGAATGGCTTTCATAAGAAATAATTGGATTTTTTCAATGTTGGTATGGTCGTTTTTGTTTTATGTTTTTTTAATAATCACAGAATGTCAGCAACAGTGACGACATTCAGTCAAACGCTGCCACTGACAAGCAGATCCCAGTGTGATAGAATGTGGGTGTGTCAGCTGGTGGCAGCTCAAATTGGGAATTTGTAAAACACAGGTCTGACACGGAAAAATAGTACGGATATGTAAAAAAAAATTTATTTGGAACGATTCAAGAGGAGGCAGGGAATATTTTCACTGAAAAGGACAGAGAGTGACATTTTTTTTCCTGTTGTTACAGGCAATTGTGTAAATGATGATCTGTTTTCGACGGCTTGGAACTTGAATCAGATAACTGACTCTTTCAAAACTTTACAGGAGAAGTAAAAGGTGTCTCATTTTTTTTCTTTTATTTCAAGGCAAAAGAATTTTTTTTTTCTGAACCAAAGTTCATTTTGTAGTAGAGAGTTTGTTGTAATTGACCTTGATAGCTGAACCCCCTTTTTTTGTTCATATTAGTATTACTTCCATCTAAGGGTTTTTGAATGAGCCTAAAACAGAAGTGAGATTTTCCAGGTGGCAACATTTTTCTTTTATTTCCGTCAGTAGAGATAAAAAAAATAATGTAAGGCATCGAAACTGCGGCACATGGGCCCAAAAGTTTCATGCAACCACTCAAATAAATCAAATAAACCGGTTTTAAAATAAACCATGAACAAGAAAAAGAGTTGCTAACGTTTCCAGATCTATTATTTTGTCAATATAGTAACTTTTTGTTTTGAAAAAAGTTTGATTGAACTAGTAACGCTGATAGTAAGTCTTGTCTTCAACATCTGCATTACAGTTGACAAGTTCTCATAAAATGAGTGGTAAGCTGAAGGCACCAAACTTGTCTTGAGCAAACCAAAAAAGATCTTTTTTAACCTGAGGTATTATATACCAAAAAGAAAAAAGGACCAAGATACTGGATGACAGGTTGTTGACCTGTTTCATATCGAGATACTGGATGACAGGTTGTTGACCTGTTTCATACCGAGATACTGGATGACAGGTTGTTGGCCTGTTTCATATTTATGGACTCGGATTATCTACCTTGTCCAGACTGCTTCTTTGTCTCCTTGTGAGGTCAATCCTGTAATCTTCTCCGATGTATTTATTTATCGCACGTAGGGCCTGTTTGTCATTCCCATAAACAATAAACTGTAAAACTTTTTCGTCCTAACCATTGTCAAATGTAGTCAAGTTCTTCACTGGCTTAGGCATTCTTTAAAAAATCAATAAAATCCCACGACGCTCATTCCCTAACTGAATGCTGGTGGTATGGACTTTCCGGCGGAGCTCACAGCAGCATGTCTCTGGTATCTCCAGCTTTCGTCGCTTGCTACGCCACTCTCTGATTGGAGGTGTTAGCCGTCTCTTTGTGTCCCTTCTCCAATAATGCTATTCAGATTTTGTCCACATATAATTTCCTGTCCATAAAGCTTCACATGAACGCCACAAACTGATTTCTTTTCAGCCTTAGGCAGTTGTCTGCGACCAGCTCTATTTGCTTGCATCCAATAAATTTTGGCAGACATGTGGCTGCCCAATTAGCTCTCTCGCTTTGCAGCATATTCAGGCGACATAAAGCAGGTAACTTCATTATTTTTGAGGTTGTGGGCACACAGCTTTCTCTTTTAGTAATATGGCAAGCTGTTCGTTTTGGATATGGTAAACGCACAACATTCGTCACATAAATCTTTCTTTGGTGTAGGAAAAAAAAGACAAATCGTTATCGACAGTAAATTAATACTCTATGTCATTTGTCTCTTGAGGACACCTTATCAATTTCGTCTTTAGCGCATGTCTTCTCATAAAGCCTGAATATCTCAATGGTGCTCACACTCTGATCCAGGTACGCCGTTACAGTTTCTCTGTGACGATTATGATGTCAACTCGTAGGGAACTTTCTATGTGTTGTTTGAGTGTGTTGACAATGTCATCGGACCATTTTTTTGTTTTCCAGTTTTGCCTGGCTGGGGGTCCTCTAGCACTCGATGTAAATATTTGACTATACGATACTGAAGTCATTTTCAGATCTAAAGGTTTCAAGAAAAAGCATCTGCTCAAATGAATCTTTTTTAAAAAAAGTACTTGCTTTACAGCACATAATCAACAGCTGGTGAATTAATGGGCTCGGTCTTTTATGTTGCTGATGGTCCAGTAAGTTAAAGATTTCTCTTCTTTCTTCATCACTGAAGTAGTCGTTCTTATCTTGGACATGATGATGAGCAAGGGGATTTGAGTCTCCTTGCTTGAAACTGTTTATTTCAGAAGTCTACTTTATCTCAATGTTTCCACAACATTCTTCTTACCTTTATGTTCGTTTTTGATCCTTTTTCGGGATCGTCCACTTTCATTATCGTTTTACAACAAGGGCAGTATGGAAGCAGGACTTGTGGTCAGGGAAGGTCATTATTTGTGTGCTCAGTTCCATCACACTGTAGCTCTTTTGTTTTCACCTCTTATCTAGTCTCCTCAATGACATTATCTGGCAAAGTGCTACTATCGGGAATATCCTGATCACCTGTTGATGTTGAAGATAGCTCGCAGCAGAAGTTTGAAGCATTTTTATTTCAGTAAGCCTTACATCATGAGAGTCAGAGGAATCAAGCTCACACTTCTGAACTTCATCTCGGACTTTGCTTACCTCAGAATCGCTATGGTAACCACAGTCTTCCATGTTGACTCGCAAGTGATGACAACTTTTCTACAAATAAACCAGTTATTTAAATATGAGGTACTCTAGTGGCTGGAAAACTTAGCCAAAACCCGACTTCCCTTTTCAAGACAGACGCCAGCGCGACGTTCACACTAGATCTATGAGATACGGAAAGAATCTGACTGAAGTCAATGAAGGTTTTTAGTTACGGAACAGAACACTTCGGTGTCCTTTAGTGGGTTCTTGTCCTGTTTTATCACACAAAAGTTGTTGTTGGAAAAATGGTAACTTTGCTAATTATAGAGATTGATGAATGAAATCTATACAGAAAGGTGTGTCAAAAGAAGCTTAAAATTTGAAAAAATTCTTCTGGCTAGAAAGCCGATTGTTGCTTTCTTGTCCAGAACCATCGGGGTTTCATTTTTTTTTTAAATTTTTTTGTTCTTGTTTTTGTTTTTTAAACCTTTAAGGAATATGAAAACCCAAAGTCAAATTTCTTCGGCCCAAAGTCTACTTAAATAGAACAGTTAACTAATTTGTATAATTCAAATCTTTCTTGATCATTTAGAGATAAAATTTAATAAGGTAAAGTGAGATAAATGTGTGGCTATAAATTCATTCTGTCTACCTTTATAGAGAGAATGTGGCGTTATTTTTATACCCTGCTAGTAATCCCACGAAAGAATCAGAGACAGCCGGTTAATCTGCATTGGTTTTTATCGAGACTCTACGGTACGAAGAAGATCTCGTAAGTTCATCACGAACGATTCTCTTGGGCTGAGACTTTCCTCAATCATCGAAGCTGATTCACATTGACAACAAAGTGAATTAGACGGCTGTGTGATTGGAATGTGAGTGGAAATTTTCTTGATTTTGTAACCAAAAAGATTTTACAAGCTACTAGACTGGTAAAAATTTGCAGATTTTTTTTCAAACATTTTGAAAGTACAATCAGCATTCTAAATATTGCTAAAAGTTGTAGAGCCATAGAGAGGCGGAGAGATGGAGAAATAGAAAGAGAAAGTGCATCTTTCTAAGACCCGTTAGAAGCTAGTTTGTTTATGTCCTGTAAAAATATGGACTTGATCGTTCTTAGCGATTCAATTTCTTAGTCTATTCAAGCCAGCGTGAAAGTCACTGCTCCTGAAGCATCTATTTTAGTAGATGCGGGTGGCTCATTTGTTAAATGCCTGGTCTTGTCTCGGCAAGACGATGGGTGCCGTATCGAGGTGCAGGTTCGATCCCTGTCTATTCCACCTGTCCTAATGCTTTTACGTCTTTCGTGTTACATGTCTCTTTCGAGTTAGATCAAGGTTTGTGGTTGATTTTTCTATACTAGAGAGACGGAGACGGAAAGAGAGAGAGAGAGAGAGAGAGAGAGAGAGAGAGAGAGAGAGAGAGAGAGTGAGAGAGTGTGTGTGTGTGTGTGTGTAGCTACAACATTTAGGGTAAATTTGACACAAAAACTGCAAAAATTTAGCCCAAAATGAGAGGTGAGATCGTTGCATCTATAGACCGATAAATTTATACCGCAGTTTAGTCAATATTTGAAAAAGTAAGAAAAAAGAAACGCAAAAAACACTATTAATGTCCCCGAAAAGTTGTAGAATACAAAATTTGAAGTGCCTTACAAAATTGAAAACCACATCATACAAAAGATAAAAAAAGAAAACAGAAAAACAATTAGTGTTCATACAAAAGACGATCCGTGAGAAGATCATACCATAACTGCGCACATATTGATGTCTGACAAAACCAGAACTGAAGGACATGCTTTCCAAGTTCAGTATGCAACTCAGTGGCGAATTTTCTCGAATGATCTAAAACAAGATTGTACAACGTGCAGAAAAGTCAACCCCAACTTCCATAACGAAATAAGCTTGTCTCTGTTTAGAGATGCCGTGTCCAGCTGATTTATAATTAGTTACCAAATATTTCTCTATTTAGATTTTTTTAAAAAAGAAAATACGAGTAATATAATTATGCAGATCTCAACAATAACTTTCTGTGTTAGAAAATATTAATTCGAATGCAATAAATCTACTATAAATTGAAATAGTAATGATGTATAGCTCTATAGATCTAGATCCCTGAACCATTTTGTTGATACACACGTGTGGTACATCAGTACTGATAAAATTGCTCCTATTGTACAGAGAGTTTGCAGTATATTTCTAATCATTCCTTGACTTAACACTGCCCTAATTTAGCCTTCCGAGCAAAAAGAAGAAAGAATAACAGAAATGAGGGTAAAATGTCATTTAATTTCTATATTCATGAAAATGACAAAGTTGCTCTTCTGTGCGGGACAAATAGATAAAACGTGGCCTTGATTTTTTGCATGCCTTGATTGCCCAATACATTTCTGTGAATAAATTATACTATATTGATATATATATATATATATATATATATATATATATATATATATATATTGACCCATTAGATATAATTATTTTGGTACTGTATGTTTTTAACTTTTCCCTCTTTTCTTGACGTCATTAATATGGTACACCATTCTGAGGCAAATCGGTATCACTTGTTGGGTCCTTGCTGTTTTTTAACTTTTGTGCATAGTTAGGGCAGAAATGTACTCAGAAAGTACTAATAATTCAGCCTACAGGCCTACACAACAAAAATATCTGACTGTCCTAACTCTGCCAAACAGTAAAATAATATAGCTCACTCTTACACCTACTGCAAAAGCTTGTTCAATTTGGTGACTTGACCTGTATTTTAGGAAGCCTCGATGCTGGCCGAAATAGAGAGCCAGAGTTGTGTCTGGCACATCTGGAGGAAACAAGCTGCGTAATATTTAAGTTTTTCTGAACTCAGTAATTAAGCTGAGAGGAAATATTTAACCATCAAAATAATATTCATGTTAGCATTAATAGGATCCGGCACTTTTCTTCCTGGCTAGAGTCGCGGGTTCAAATCCCACTGTAGAAAAGCATTTTTCCGGCCTTTTCGCTCAAAGCCTACTTCTGACCTAAGTTGACCCCTATACAGTTTTATTCTAGTGAAGGGTAATTGAAGGATTGGTTTTTGTTTTCCTGTTTCCTTGTGTCGTTAGTAGATATAATCTGTGGTTGCTGTGTGTTTTCTTGTTCGTCTATTGATCCATTTCAATAATTTCTCTCTCTCTCTCTCTCTCTCTCTCTCTCTCTCTCTCTCTCTCTCTCTCTCTCTCTCTCTCTCTCTCTCTCTCTCTCTCTCTCTCTCTGTCTCTCTCTCACACACACACATACACACATACGTCGATACAAATTCCTTTTTCTCCAAGATTCCCTTTCTCCTTCCATGTCGTGAAGACCTGGACCAACCAACATACTCTGATCAGATCAGTCTAGGTCAGTTTGTGACGAATTGATTTTGTTTACAAATGTCCCCAGGGGACAGTAAGTTGTAAACAGTCTTCACCAACTTTTTCGTGTCCACAGAAATAGCTCAAAAATTGAGAATTCGTACTGTGTACATTATTTAAGGTTATGTCAACATCGGTCAAAAACATCAGCTACAACAGTTGTACTCACTTCACACTCAGCCTAAAGAACCTCACTGTTGACTTATCTCTAAACGTGGTTATCACAGCAGATTTAGATCTATTATACTATCCAGAAAGGGCAAGAGAGAGAGGAAAAGGAGAGGGGTCAAGAGGGGCTGTTTGTGTGAGTGTCTGTTCTTCAAATATTTATAGAGAAAAGATTTACATTGTCACTGCATGTCAGAGTGACATGAAAACTGTACTCGAACCTATTAATCTAGTTGATTGATAAACTCGAAGTTTCATTGCTTGTTAGTTTGCTCTACACCACAGGATTTTATCCATGTTTCTGTACAGATCTAAATCCTAGATGGTTAGTTAATACAGCACCTGTAAGAACCAAGTCTAAACTAATAACGGTAGTTCCACGAACCACGTGGATAGCCAGCCTGCGTCTCACAGGACAGTGATCTGATCTTAATGATAGGTCATTACGACCTTGCGCACTTCTCGGCTCTAAACATTGTTCAGCATTAACTCTGTCAGGGGAAACCTTTGCAGTTCTCGAACATTCCTGCAGTGTCTATCTGTCCTACTCGACCTGTTTATAACTCAATAAACTCAGCGGTCTAGGACTTTTACACTGCCCTTATGTTAAAGGTTTTCCATAACAACTACGAACAATGAGTTCGATGAAAACATCTAGATGATCTATTAATTTTGGAATTTGTGACTGAACTTGTGAAAACTACCCAGCCCGAAACAAACAACTATCAAATAATTTATTGGGCTGTTGAGTTCAAAGAAGCTGTAACGGTAAGAATAAAGGACAAACCAAAAAAAAAAAAACTTAGCACAACAAAGAAGACAACTAATTTTGTATTTTACATTATTATTTAAGCGTTTTCTTTATGTGACGACACGCATCTCGTAATATTTTTTTCAGCTATCCCATCACTGCTTTCACTAGCACTTTGTTTCTCAAAAACGTGATTCCGTTGTCGCATGAATATTGCAAAGAACTGTCTCTCTGCCATTGTGTTCATGAACGTGTCCTGAGGTTCGTGGTGAAACTAATAACCTGCCTTACAAATAGACTGATCAATTGTGCAACGGTTTGACTATCTGGTTGTCTGAATGTGTAACTGTTGGATAGTCCTACAGTCCCACTGACTAAGTGCTCGACCATCCTTACTCCACTGACTAAATGCTTATCTTCCTACTGAGTAAATGGTTGACTATCCTACTGTCCCACTGAGTAAATGGTTTACTATCCTACTGTCCCACTGAGTAAATGGTTGACTATCCTACAGTCCCACTGAGTAAATGGTTGACTATCCTACAGTCCCACTGAGTAAATGGTTGACTATCCTACTGTCCCACTGAGTAAATGGTTGACTATCCTACTGTCCCACTGAGTAAATGGTTGACTATCCTACAGTCCCACTGAGTAAATGGTTGACTATCCTACAGTCCCACTGAGTAAATGGTTGACTATCCTACTGTCCCACTGAGTAAATGGTTGACTATCCTACAGTCCCACTGAGTAAATGGTTGACTATCCTACTGTCCCACTGAGTAAATGGTTGACTATCCTACAGTCCCACTGAGTAAATGGTTGACTATCCTACTGTCCCACTGACTAAGTGCTCGACCATCCTTACTCCACTGACTAAATGCTTATCTTCCTACTGAGTAAATGGTTGACTATCCTACAGTCTCACTGGGTAAATCGTTGTCTTTCCTACAGTCTCAGCGAGTAAATGCTTGACTATCCTACAGTCTCACTGGGTAAATGGTTAACTATCCTACAGTCTCAATGAGTAAATGCTTGTCTTTCCTACAGTCTCAATGAGTAAATGGTTAACTATCCTACAGTCTCAATGAGTAAATGCTTCTCTTTCCTACAGTCTCAATGAGTAAATGCTTGACTATCCTACAGTCTCAATGAGTAAATGCTTCTCTTTCCTACAGTCTCAATGAGTAAATGCTTGACTATCCTACAGTCTCAATGAGTAAATGTTTCTCTTTCCTACAGTCTCAATGAGTAAATGGTTAACTATCCTACAGTCTCAATGAGTAAATGCTTGTCTTTCCTACAGTATCAATGTGTAAATGGTTAACTATCCTACAGTCTCAATGAGTAAATGGCTAACTATCCTACAGTCCCACTGAGTAAATGGTTGACTATCCTACAGTCCCACTGAGTAAATGGTTGACTATCCTACTGTCCCGCTGAGTAAATCGTTGTCTTTCCTACAGTCTCAATGAGTAAATGGTTGACTATCCTACAGTCCCACTGAGTAAATGGTTGACTATCCTACTGTCCCGCTGAGTAAATCGTTGTCTTTCCTACAGTCTCAATGAGTAAACGGTTGGTTATCCTGCTGTCCCTCTGAATAAAATGCTTGTATATTACAGTTCCACTCAGTAAATGATTGACTGTTCAACTCTTTGAATGTGTTACCGTTTGCCTATCCGACTATCTGCTTGTCTGATTATTTGGCTTCCCGACGGTTTGACTATCTATTCTCTAGCAGTTTGTTTATTGGACTTACCCATTAACTGACCGCATGACTGTTTGACTATCTACTCTCTAGCAGTTTGTTTATTGGACTTACCCATTATCTGACCGCATGACTGTTTGACTATCCAACTGTATGACTGTATATATGTTTCTTTATTAGGCTGTCTGACTGTCTGGTTAGCCAACTAACCTTTGACGGACTATCTGACAACCAAACATAATTATCATACTGTCCGCAAGATCATTTTGTTTATCTGACTCGACTAATTGTATGACTATCTGAATCTATAATTAGCCAACTGATCAAATGGCTGTGTAACTGTGTGACTACCCGACTCTATGACTTTCTGGCTATTTAACAATCAAAATTTTAACTGTCTGGATGTGTGACAAGTTGACTATTCGATTATCTCGTCATGTAACTGTTTGACTATCACATGCCTGCCTCTGATTGTGTAACTATACAAGTTTCCTATTGACTAACCATGCAATTGCTTGACTATCCAATTGGCTAAATGAGTGACCGTTGGCTATCCGACTATCCGACTCTTCGGTTGTGAAACTGACTTATTTTAAAATATCCAACAAACAAACTGTGTGACTGATGGACTGTGACACATCTTCGTCCATCTTCCGCGATGCTCCAATGGCTTCCTCCATCTTTACGACGTCGAGCCTAGTCAATTGCTAAGCATGAAATTTTAAATGTCCTAGAGAAAGAGGTCGAATCAAAATGAGGCGCTTGATGAATATTTCCTATGATCCCGCAAGTTTTAGTGTTATTGCCAACAAATTAGGCAACAGAATACAGAATAACTAGCTTTGTTTTCTGGACAGTTTCAGTCTTTTATGATATTTAGGCTACATTCATGATATGCATGTAAGGATGCAACAGGAGTAGGACATAGAAGTTTTCCAGTATCCATGTTACGTTTGTTGAATATTATTATAATACTTTTTTCTTTAACCTCAATGAATAAACATAATTTATTCTGGGAGTAAAATGTCCTTTTACAAGGTACAGCTTGCTTTCAAATGAGCAAAAGATTGTATCTTGAGCGTGCCCAAAGCTGCCCTATGAATGATTCTGAAATGCCAGACCATTATTATTGCATACGTGAATTTTGAACGTGTCAAAAAGGTCCTCTCAGCTTCATTAGGTGATTGGGAATGACTAAACGTTCGGCAGCTTGTTTCCTCCAGGCAGTGCTAGAGACAGCTCCGGCTCTCTAGTCCGGTGTGCACCCACAGCAACTACCAGTTAGGCCTAGAGAGTGACGGTTTATATGAGTCACACAATTGGTACACTCAGCTACATATAAATTATGATTCAATGCGTGTAAAACCCATATAACTATACATTATTCATCAACTTCTTGTTAAGTCTAAATCTACAACGATTGCGCCGGTGCAAGTCTATAATGGGGTAAGGCCAGAATGGTTACGAGTATGTTGGAAAAATTACAAGAACAAAAAAAAAAGAAAGGAAGAAATGAAGAAATACAAAAAATGATTGACAAAGGGCCAGAGAAAAGAGCTACACGTATGTGAAGGCTGAATTAAAAATTAATGAAGATAAAGTGTCAGGAAAACCAGAGTAAAAAGGCAAGGATTAGAGTCTCTCATTCAAGGCGCACAAAGAGGGAAAGAACTCTGTCTGATCGAGACTGATCGTTACGTTGTTATAGGTTTCTGCTAAAAACTTTGTACTCATCGAATGATTTGAGCCAAATATGTTTGCGTTCTATTCCAACAATATGAAAAAATAAAATTAATGTCATTCATTCTGTCCCATAGATGCACGCAAAATTTCTTTGACGAATTTATAATTGCAAGGGCCTGAGAGCAAGGAAACTTTATAAACACGACTTTGCATATATAGCTTTAAAAATATAAGAATTTTACAATAATACCGATTCTTTTGTCACTTTATAAATAATAAGTGCTAAAATCTGTTTGTTTCATAAAGTTTTCTAAACTTTAGAAATGCATATTTTACTGACAATTAAGAAATTCTATGAACAAAGTTTCATTCAGTGATAGAACTACTTTTCAGACTAAATTAGACTGGAATTATTACTTTGATGCCATAATTATGACTTCCTTAGATTTTGGTCTAATAAATGCTCTTTACTTACTCCATCTCTCATTATCCTATGATCGTTTGCTATTCTTACCTTTGGGTTCTTTTACAATTTCTTTTATTTTCCTTTACCAGATATTTTCTGATATGTAGCCTATTATTATTATTATTATTATTATTATTATTATTATTATTATTATTATTATTATTATTATTATTATTATTATTATTATTATTATTATTATTATTGTTGTTGTTGTTGTTGTTGTTGTTGTTGTCGTCGTCGTCGTCGTCGTCGTCGTCGTCGTTGTTGTTGTTGTTGTTGTTGTTGTTGTTGTTGTTGTTATTGTTGTTGTTGTTATTGTTGCTATTGTTGTTTTGTTGTTGTTGTTGTTGTTGTTGCTATTATTATTATTATTATTATTATTATTATTATTATTATTATTATTATTATTATTATTATTATTTTCTTTTCCCTTTCCTTCTTTATTTTTTTAACACGTTCCATAGGATCGCGTTTGTAAATGAACACACGCAAAAAAAAAAAAAAAATAAATAAAAAGGCGATATTTTTGTCTTAGCAGTAGCACGGTACCTAAATTTTCCCAGAGAAAATGCAATCCACTTGAATGAAAAAATTCATCTCTCCCTCTCTCTCTCTCTCTCTCTCTCTCTCTCTCTCTCTCTCTCTCTCTCTCTCTCTCTCTCTCTCTCCTCTCCGTTTCTCACTCTCTTTTTATTTTATATATATATATATATCCATGTACACAAAAGTCATTCTCACAAACTGCATCAGTTGCTTTCTCTCTCTGCGTTACCTGTCCAAATAAATAAAATTATGAATGGCTGATGGGGCTACTAGCTCAATGAAGCTGGCTGTGAGAACATTCAGAATCCTGTAATTTTTTATTTATTTTATAAGTTCAACGATGATAAAAAAAAAAATAAAGAAAACGAAAAGAAAACGAAAAAAAAAAAATAATAAAAAAATAAATTGCAAAAAACTAATAATTTACAACAATGGGAGATCACTCCAAACTCAGCTACATGAATATAAGCCCATCGGTTACTTTCACTTTCATGAATGAATTTATAAGGCAACAGGTGACTAGGAAAGTTAGCATAATACTTTGAATTTATTAATCCAGCGTTCACATATTCCTCACACATAGAATTTAGGTACAGATAAATAAACCATGGATGCTGCATCGAATGGAAAGTTTCAATTCGCTATAGATAGAGGTGGTACCTTTACCGATGTTTGGGCAAAATGTCCCAATGGGAAAGTTAGAGTGATGAAATTGCTCTCTGAAGATCCCTTGAACTATCCAGATGCCCCAAAAGAAGCCATCCGCAGAGTAATTCAACAGGTACCTAGATCTATGGCATGTAGATTTCAACATCACCTTCGAATTTTAAAAAAAATTTTTTTAGCATATATATATATATGAGACTCACTTCACGTTGTTGGTTATCATGTATACTGAGAAAGATTTTGAAGCTCAATTTTTGTCTCAAACTGATAAGTTATTAGGTCTAGCTAGCAAAGTTGAAACATATATAACTTTATTCTTTTTAAGAGGGAAGTAACCGAGCTAAAACCCCCTCACTTCATCTCAAAGTGGGAATGATAGATAAAAACTTAAGCTCCCCTATAATTGTTTTCTTCAGATTTTCTATGGCTTGTTTACTCTACTAGAGGACTATCTAATGAGCTGGTACTTTACAAATTAAATACAATACCTTTTTCTTTTTAAACTGTTCAGAGTGGCACACTAAAACCCTCCCATCTCATTTTCTATTTGTCTGAAGTCAAGGCGATCTGTAGAAAATGTAATAGCTTGAAATGGATAAATATTTTCTCGCTTTAAATGGATTCTGCTGACCACAGCCCAATCAGAGAGAAAGTGAACTGTTGAATGACAGGCTTGGGAAAATCAGCCACCTAAAATGTGTGAAAATGCAAGTACCAAACCTGTTTAGAAGTCTGTAAAAGACAAGAGAGTGACATAACATTTGCTTTATAATTTATTAACATAAAGAATTTATGATGCTTTTTAGAAGCTCATACTTACAATTTTAAGTAAAAGAATTAAGTAAAAGAGATTTGAAAACACAAAAAGTTAGATATACTATATTAAAACAATTAATGAACATTTTTATGGGCTTTCAATTTTTAGAAAAAAGAGGGGATTTTAACTTTTTGAAAACTAGTCCAGTAACTTTTTTCTGCTCTGAAAGCATAATGATTTTCAATAAAATTTATGAATTTACTTAAGTTGTTTCTGCACGGTGTGATCGCAGATGTGTATTTCCATAGACCAGCAGAAGGTTCACTCATATAGGAAAGAAGGAAATTGGACAAGGAAAATAAAAAAAAAAACATGAAAGAAAGAATAACTATGAAAGCGTTTCAAAAGTCATCCTTAGGACTGTAATTTGACATGCAGGATTGCTTTAATGCAGGAAATTGAGATTTGTGTCAGTATCAGAATGTGACACTGGTTTTTTATCAGTCTTTTGTTAGAAAAAAAATCAGTAAACCTTTTCAAATTATTAGGTTCATTGATTTTGAATCCTTCCTGTTTACAGTTTCAGAAAACTGTGTTGCCTTAACTAGCCAAAGGGATACCAACTTTTAATTTCTCAGTCATTCAAGATTTTGACAACCACTTATCAGCCAAATAATTAATTTATAGTCTAATTATATTTTTTCAATAATCGTTTACTTTGCTGTAAACAGTAAAGTGCTCTTCTTTCATTGCTTTTTTTTTACAATCATTGAGAACTATTTATAATACCAAGGACAATTTAAGGCAATTAGGATGGATCTACCCAAAATAACAACCAGATGTTGATAATTGTGTTCATTACACTTCCAGCCTTATCAGGTATTATCGATGTAGAACGGAATAAAGTGGTGATGTTTTCTGTTATAGGTCGCTTCTCTTTGAAGTTGAAGCTGCTCTTTGAGCAAATTTTGTTACTTTTGATATATTGATTTTAAGTATTCAGCATTCATGTTACAACTCTTTGTGTTCTGCATTATTTTCAACTTTTTGTTAAATGGTCAATAGAGAATAGAAAGAGAAATCTGTATGATTCTAGATGTATTACATGTTGGACAGATATTTTTCTTTTTAAAAAAAAATTTTTACACTTAATTCAATTTTATTTTCTTTTGGGTTTTTTTTTTTATGCATGAGATAATACTTAATTTTTATGTTTCAAATTTCCAATAAATTGGTTTTTACAATTTACACCACAAAGTTGTAAAGCCTATTTGTGGACAAAAGTGTAACATCTGTTCATCAAAATCAGTAATCCTGTTTCTCTTCATTTTCCTCTACTCTTCATAAATTTCTTTCTACTCTTTCACAAATTTCTTGAAGGCTTCACCTTCTTTCAACATTTGATTTGATCCTTAACCATTTGTCCATTGAAGGAATTTTTTTTTATTCATTTTGTAAAACACAATTTTCATAAGAAAATCTAATTTGAATACTGGGTATTTCAATTTCTGATATTTTGGTGTAATACCTGTTGCATTTGAAGAGAGATTATAAAATTTATGAGTTGATGAGATTTATTTTCTTCCAAATAAGCTATCTTGTAAAGTCTACATAAAGGCCTGCTACCTCAATATGGGCTATAAGTATGTCAATTATTGTTTTTGTTTTGTTACTAAGAACAAGTCTAGCTTGAATTTCAGGCATGTATAGAATTTTTTTTTACTAAGAAACATTGACAATCATTTTTTTTTTTACTTTACTCGTGGACAAATAGCATTACCATACTATTGTTTTTATTTCTTTCTGGCTGCCAAGATCTAATGTTCAGGATTTATACTAGCCAATGAAACTGAAACTCTTTTAGGCAGCCAGCATACTAACCCTTGCTTTGTTTGTTAAATTCAAGGAGACGAACAGTAAAGGGTTGTCAATTGATACAAGTAAAATCGACTGGATAAGAATGGGGACCACAGTAGCCACCAATGCTTTACTGGAAAGGAAGGGAGAACCAATGGCCCTTGTCATTACAAAAGGATTTCGAGACCTTCTTCATATTGGAAACCAGTCAAGACCAAACATTTTTGATTTGGTAAATATGTAAAATAAGTAATTCATGAAGATTGTAAAAAGTTCAATGAAAGGGATGCAACACTTAATTTTTTTTTTTTTTTGGGGGGGGGTGTACTAACATGGACATACTTGAGATTTCAAACCAATTATGTACATTCTGTTTTTCTCCTTTTTTCATTTTGTCAGTTGGAAAGTAGATGTAAACTTGAATTTATTTGAGATACAAGCTTTATTTTTCTCATGGTATAAAAGTCTTCAGCTCATTTGATTGTTCAACTTGTAATATTTGCAGTACTTGGAGAGCTGCGATTTAGACTTTTTCGTATTTAATCACATTAAGGAAATTGTTAGCCCTGAACATCTTTACGAGGACGTGGTGGAGGTCGAGGAAAGACTGGTGCTCCACCAACCTGCTTGCCAGTTAAATCACCAAGCTGAGATTGTAAAAGGAACCACAGGGGAAATGGTAAGAATTTAGCACCCTCTAATGATCAGCATTTCTCTCTCTCTCTCTCTCTCTCTCCCTCTTTCCCTCCCTACCTCCCTCCCTCCCTCCCTATCTCTCTCTCTCTCTTTCTCTCTCTTCCCCCCCCCCCCCTCTCCCCTTCCTCCCTCACCCATCTATATATCTTTCTATCTTTGAATCTTTCTTTGTAGTGATGACTAATTTTAAGTTTGTGGTATGGCATTTGGAGTCTTCAAATAATCCTATTTTAAAGTTTCATATACCTTTCTTGCCCAAAAAAAAAAAATGCATGAGGTCCTTACATTTTGTTTTGTTTCAGTAGCATTTTCATAGACTTGTTTTTTATTTTTATTTTCCACCATAACTCCATGAAATTAGCTAAATATTTTGGAGGTGGCAGACATCATTACATTTAAACACCTAATTTTTATTTTTCAACCTCAAGTATTTTCAATCAAATATATTTTTTGACTCGTGCAAAATATTTTCTTCGTAGGTTTCTAGCCTTCAGTTTCTGAAACAGTGTTGATTGTCTTTATTTTTTTGAGTGGGAATGTGGTACAAAATTTATGAAATAAACATCATGAAGTAAACATTATTGAAGGATGGTGCCTCAAGAGTAGTGAGTTTAGGTAAACATTCATTGTTTCTCTTCTGTCTCCAGCTAGAGCGTTGGAAGTCCCTGAATGCGGACAAGCTGAGGGCAGACCTGCAAGTGGTACTTGACAAAGGCATCAGCAGTTTAGCTGTTGTCCTGATGCACTCTTACATGTGTGTATATGATTTATACTGAACTATCTCTGATGCCTTGCAACGGCTCAACTTTGTTTATTTATAATCACAATGGTTTTGCTATTTGACATATTTGATCAGTAGGATCTCAGGCCCAGGAATCTGTGTGAGGCAATTCAGGTCATACTAAGACCACAAGAGATGTTATGGCTCTTTACACCCAGCAGAAAGTTGCGGCAGATATTTTGATGTGTGCCTTAGGAAATGACTCTTTGCTCTCCCTCTCACCTTTTAAAATAAGCTGTCATTGCTTGTAACCAAATTAATGAGAAATCTAGACACAATATTTTATTAATCATTTTTACATGTATTTGAATTTTTATTGTTAGGTTTCAAATTAATATTTTCTTCATTGTAGCTTCTCAAAATATGTACATACAAAATTTTAGACTAAATTAATATCTGATGAACATACTTTGCCTCTTCGCCTCTGGTTTTTCTCAGTTTTCCTGACCACGAAGAGATGATTGGTCGGATAGCGGTTGACATGGGTTTCACTAATGTCTCACTGTCATCTCGTGTCATGTCAATGGCAAGGATTGTGCCAAGAGGATACACAGGTCTTCATTTCTCAAAATTTTGACAAAAGTGAAACTCTAATGCTAATTGTCTTCCATTTTTTTAACCTGTTGTTAAATTTCACATGCTAATTATCTTCCATTTTTTAACCTGTTGTTAAATTTCACAAATAATGGACAGCGCTATATTAAAGAAGAAAAAAAAAAGGAAAAAAAATGCAACACTTTCCAAACTCAATCAACTCCAAACTCCAGCCAATCTAGGCTTCATGTAATTCTGTAAATGACATAAAGAAGGCAACTGGAATATTCATACACTTTTATATATAAAGCCTGCTTCATCTGTGTCCTGTAATATTGCTTCTGTAAAGTTAGCTATATAGAGGCTATCAGCCTAGAGATGCTTGGAGTGCAAATATGTTGTCGTGAATGAGAGTAAATGATCGCAGCACAGTAAAGTTTTAAGTTTAGATTTAGGATTTTTCTAAGTGATTGATCGATTTTGTCCATATTTTCCTGTTTGATTTTGGAATTTTTTGTGTTCTTATTTACAAATGAATGATTTTGTCCTTGATTAGAACTATTATAATGTACTTTTGTGTTCCTTTTTTTTCTACTGTTGTAGTTTCTGCTGATGCCTATCTTACCCCTTGCATCAAGAAGTATGTGGAAGGATTTAGAGAAGGTCTCCAGGTAAATCAGCATACTTAAGAACTATTTCAATTGTTGAGAGGGATTTCTGGGTTTAGTCAACTGTCAATGGTGAAAGTTGGGATGGTAAAATTTTCTTTTTTGATCTAACCTGGCAATTTATCTTAATTTTTCCACCCTTTTTTTTTCAAATAATCCTTTAAATTTTGTTTGTTTTCTTTTTTTTTTTTTAATTACTTTTAAAGTAAAGGTACCTTGTAGTTGTAATTTAAAACATTGTAAGAGTCTTAAGGGTTTTCAAGGGTCTTGTGACGTACGTTCCTTTATCAGCTTTACAGTTTTGTAAAAAACTCAGAATATTGTTATTTTCATTCAGTGGTTCAATAAGTTCAATAAAAGTAACAGAATCATTTATAAATAATAACACTGCCATATATGAATTCCTGAGAAGAGAAATCAACTTTATAAAAACATTGAATCAGGAAACTTTGTAATTTATCAAATGGCATTCAGTGAACATTATATATCAGTTTATATGTTATTGTATCTCTGATCCCCACCATGTTTTCTTTCCTCACAGGGAACCAATATATTATTTATGCGGTCAGATGGGGGACTAACCCCTATGGAGAGGTATGTATGTTTTTTGACTTTAAGTGGCTGAAAGTCTCTGAATTATAAAACATTATGTCCTTCGATCTAATTGAAGCCCAAAAAAATTTTCAGGATTATTGAAAGAAAATTTTTTACATTGTGGCAACTGTGATTTGTGCAGATCTGTGCTCAAATGATAGAAGTTTTTTTTTTTGAAGCAACAAACTTCTCAATTGCAATCAAAGGCTTTTTTATGCAGAATTTCTAAAGCAGATATCAGTATCACTGAATGCCTCTCACTTGTTGAGGAAGAACAGATCATGGATAACACTCCTTGCAAAGAGGATTTCTAAAGTTGTTGATTTGAATGCCACACCTTTTCTGGAATTGGAAATCAGGTTTTTTTTTTCAGAGAAAATCTTTGTTAATCAAATGATCCAACCCCATGTCTCCTATTCATTTTTGCTCATTTCTTCCCCATGCTATTTGCAATTTTAGTTTCCCTTGATTTGTAAATTTCTCAAAGTGTGTGTGTGTGTGAAAGTGCTTCTCTGTGGTTGTCTTCTTTTCAATCTCTGTCTCACTGATGATTTTGAGTTTTGTCTAAAGGTTCATGCTTTTTCCAATAATGTATAATGTCCTTCATTTTGTTCGTGAAATGTGTTGCAGATTGCTTGCGCTGTTTCCATTTCAAGTTAATTCCCAGATCTGCTGCAATATAGTATTTAGTTCTATGGAGAACTTTCTTTTATTTATTGACCTGCAATAATTTTATTTGGTATTTGATGCATTGTCCAAAGTTACCTGTCTTTGATCCCCTACCATTATTTTCAGAAAAGATTATTAAATTCCATGCTTTAAGATATCCTAGTCTGTATTGCTTTCAGTACTTCACACTAAAAGAGCGTTTACCTTGCAAGTAGATGATACCAGCAATATCTGTTTGACAATTTGTGGTGTTATTTCCAGCCTTGTTCACTTTACAAGACCTGGAAATAGTTCAGAGATCTGCTCATTAGTTTTGACTATTTTTTGCCATTAATTTTGTGCTTCCTAAGGCAATGAATTTGTTTTCATTTGTCTAGCTGCTGTGAAATGGGTTTTTAATGTCAGTTGTTTTCAACTCTTGACTTTCTCCAAAATGTGAGGACCAGATTAGTTTTTTTCTTATTATTTATCTAATAGGCTATATAGTAGCCTCTCTCAGCATTCTATTACTATGCCAACTTTTTTTTCTTCTTTTCGGCAGAGAGAACAGCATGTTAGAGAAAATAATAAGTCACTGATAAATAGATTTTGTGCTTCTCAGACACTCAGCATATTCTATTCCTATTAATAAAAAAAAAAATTTGAGTTATTTGTATGCTAGGTTTGATGAGGGGATATTTAAGGTCTTCTAATTTTGAATTTATTGCTGTGTGTGAGAAATGTCAAATTTTGTTCATTGTGTTTAGCATGAAAATGTATGATTTCAGCTTCATGGGTTCTCTAGCCATCTTGTCTGGTCCAGCTGGCGGTGTAGTTGGGTACGCTGAAACAACATTTGATAAGAGTGCAAAAGTTCCTGTCATTGGCTTCGATATGGGAGGTAAATCTGTCTGAATTATGTCTTTTACAACTAGGATTAAGTTTCACTAGCTTGTTTTGCACAGTGCAAGATTGGCAAAGAATATTATGTTAAGCAAGGTGATTAAATTATGAATTGAACTGCTGTTTCTTTGTTACAATTAAGCACAAAAGTTTTTGTTTTCTTTTTGTATTTATTGTTTTTCCAAAAAAAGACAGAAAAACAAATAAAAAAAAATATGTTTGACTAGTATGCTATCAGTAAGTGACAAAGACGGAAAGTCCTGCTCATTCGTAGAGTCTTTTTTTAATTGAAGCTGCCGCATGTTTGTGTGACAATTATTTGATACAGGTTTGTCAACAACTTGCAGGTGTAACTCGAATACTCATGAGCTATGTTTTTGTCACATGAGTTCTTACATAAGTCAATTTTTTTTTTTTTTTGGTATTCATGCAGGTTTTGTTGCAAATAACTGTGTTGCGATATTGTTATTTTTTTAGCTATTTAAGGTGTAATAGGAATTGAAATGTCCAATTTTCAGTTTTCGGTAATTGTTGCAGGAACATCGACAGATGTGAGCCGATTTGCTGGAGAATTTGAGCATGTCTTTGAGACAACGACTGCAGGGATCACCATCCAGGCTCCTCAGGTAACAGCAATTGATATCTTCTTCCACAGGTTAGTGATATTCTTCATAGGTTATTTCCTGTGGAGTCCCATAGAAGATATAGCTACCTAGGGCGGTCTGCCATGATGATAAAACTGCTCTTTTTTATCCCTGAAGGCAATTGGCAGATTTGTATTTTTTGCAATACTATGGAGTAAAGCAGATCTTTTTGTGGTATTACCTTCAAAAACAAAATTCCTTTGTTAAAATCTTTTAAAATACCTTTTTTAATTTCTTCATTTCAAGTAAAATAGAGATATGTCTTGCAACTATTACCAAGCTTCATGTCTGAAATTTCTTTTGAGAAATAGCATGGAAAAGTAGATTCCTGCCTCCTTGACAATGACATTAAAAGATGAAAACAACTGTATAGAGAATCAAGATACTTCGCATACATTTATATCACTGAAAAGCCACCATAGTCCAAAAGCAATCAGTTTCCCCTAAACTTTGCACTTCAATTTTGTTTGTGACAACTTCTTTTCAGTTGGACATAAACACTGTTGCAGCTGGTGGCGGCTCTATGCTGTTTTTCCGATCTGGCATGTTTGTCGTAGGACCCGAGTCAGCAGGCGCTCACCCAGGACCCACGTGTTACATGAAAGGTGACAGCACAATTATATTGCTTAATGCTATCAATAATTTCTTCTTAATTTGAATTCAAATCTAAAATATTTATTTTTCTTGTTCAGGCTTTCAAATTTCGTGGATCAAAATCTAAATTAAATGATACATTGCTAATGTTTATTATTTTTGTGTAATACTTTCTTTATTTTTTTGATTGAAAATCTAATGGTAATTATTCTTTTTTTTTAAATGGATTAACAGGGTGCAATGTAAAACAAAATCCCTTTTCACAATATTAGCTTGGGATATTTTATGACTTGTTTTCAGGGCTGGCACAATACACATTTGAATTTTTGTTACAGCCTTGACTGTTCAGTCACACTCTTGTGTGTTGAAAACATTAATCTATCTAAAAACAAATTTACTGGCTCTTCCATGTAATACGTTTTGCTTTCATTCCTCTTGTTCAGCATCTTAAAAACGTGTCAAATATACTGATTGTTCTCATTAGGAAGGTTTTGAGAATGATGCATCCATGGCATTTCAGGCACAATCAGCTAGAATAGCTTATTTAATGTTTCTTTCAAAAACTTGTCTAAAATCAAATATCCTGGTTTAGGAGCATTAGGTTTACTAAAATTTGGTCACAAAAGCTCAATATGGTTGAAAGTCTTACATGAGTCTGATCACACACTAATATATATTTCTCAAAAGGCAATTTGAGAATTGAATTGTAGTGGTAGATTCTGGAGGATTTTTTCCATGTACCTTAACTTTTACAAATCTATCATAATTAAGCTTTGAAAGGCAAGAGGTTATGATACAAATAAGAAGATTTTCTTTGTTTGTTTTTTTTTCAATCTTAAACCATTTTCCTTCTTTTCCTAGGAGGACCTCTTACCATCACAGATGCCAACCTATGCCTGGGGAGACTCTTGCCTGAATATTTTCCTCATATTTTTGGTGAAACTGAAGACAAACCCTTGGACAAAGTTGCCTCAATGAAGGCATTTGAGAAGCTCAGTCTTGAGGTCGGTAGTGGTGCAGTTTCCTGAAAACTGTGGATTTGAATAGTTGAACTTTTTGTTTTATTTAGCATGACTTTAAAATGATGACACCGGTTCTACCAAAATTATAGATAATGACAGAAATATTTTTTTTGTTTTGTAAGAAAGACAAGTGAATTATTCTGCTTATTATCTTTCAGCCAGTCTGCATCCTTCTTTAGTTTCATTTACTTGTTGTAGATTTTACCCGTATTTTGGTTTTTGTTCTCTTGGTACAAAGCATGTGCTTTGTGGAGAACTAACCAAGAGGAAGGCCAAAACTGAGGTGCCAGGATACTTGTGAAATCTGCACAGCTGTGAGGTGGATGCGGGTACCTGCGATGATAAAGCTAAGGTCAAAACAACATAAGAACTGTTGGAAAGGAAGTTTGCAAGAGAAGAGGCTGGAAGATAAATAAGTTAAGAAGCATCAGTGAAAGAAAATATTAGCAGTAGAGAGTATCAAGCTAACTCCATGGCATGCCGGCACTGTGGATGAAGCTCATGAAGGAAGCTGCAGTAAAAGAATTCCTGATATCTTCTGATCAACGACCTTTGAGCTAAACTGTGGAGCACACACAGACTAAAAGGGCCACATTATTTTTACTTCTCATTTGAAAAAAAAAGTTTCACTATTGTCGTTACTTACAAATTTCATTTGTTTCCAGGTGAATGACTTTCTTCAAAAACAAGCTGTGGAGAACAATACTGAGTTTGTAGCTAAGTCTCAGCAGGAGATTGGTCTAGGCTTTATCAGAGTTGCTAATGAAACAATGTGTCGACCCATACGAGCCCTCACTCAGGTGTGTACTGAAGTTTTTTTTTTGTTTAAAAAATTGAAATAATGTTATTTTCAAAAAGTAACCATAATAAAAACTCACTGCTTAACTTTTATGATGTTCTGATTATGTAATTAGAAAGAGGAAGTTGCAAGTACTTTTGAACAGAAAGAAAAATATTTTAGAGAGAGTTTCTGTAACTTTTTGAAACTTAAATGAACCTTTAAGTGAAATTTCATGATACCATGGAAGTTTAGAAAGAAGATAATTGTAAGTATCATATTATTGAACTTCCATTCCTATATAAGAATAACTGGTCTGTCTTTATTAACTCAACCCCAGCTCAGGTAAAGCCCAGTCTCTAAGAGAAGGGACATAACTCCGTACAAAAAACAGATCTATACATTTAAAAAATGTATAGATATTCAAATAAAAAAAAAAACAAGATAAAATTATGAAATAAACTGAAAAAAAATTAGAGGTCTTGAATTTTTAATAAAACAAGGTTTTATGACAGTAAACCAATTTTCTAAGACTTCTTCTTCACTTCACGCCGACTCCATCACCATTTCAGTTTTTTCACCATTAACATCCCAGTCCACTACCATGTCAACATCACAATCTGATTCCCGATCTCAAATGGGCAATGGTTATTATTTTCATGCTGATTGTAGGAATGGTTATGCAGATAACCATAATAAATGGTTTCTGTAGCATCCCTGAGATAATTCAAGTGATAATCCATCCTAATTCAAAGTTTTAGATCTAGCCTAGGCCTTGAAATAGCCAAAAACAGTCAATTTTGAAGCGCATTATAAGATCTAAATCTAGTCCAAAAATGAAACTAAAATAATCAAAAGAAAGTCTAAACTGTCATCTTAACGTAAATGAGATTTGCACAAGATTTCTGGTAGTTATAAGGAAATAAAGTAGTCACCCAGGAAGTGAAAGGAAACAAGCGATGATGGGCAATATAGCTACAAAATATAGTGGTCCATATGGGTGACAGCAGGCGATATAGGTTGGGTTGAGTTAAACCATATTTTTCAAGACCAGTACACTTTTTGTAAGATTATATTTTTTTCATTATTTGCTTTCAGTTATAGTGTTAATTATTTCTCTTGTCCAGGCCAAAGGTTATGATACTTCAAAACACATCCTGGCTTGCTTTGGTGGGGCCGGCGGCCAACATGCTTGTGCTATTGCCCGCTCACTGGGGATGAAAGAAGTTTTCATTCATAGGTTTGTTTGTGAATAATGAAGGTATTTTGAAAAGTGTCATGATGTTTTAAGGGGCTTAAAGAAGTAAATTATAAGAATTTATTTACTTGCACAGTCATACGGTAAAATAAAGATGAATTGAACTACCAGCACAATGTGGCATGATTGATACACATGTGATAAAGTGGTACAGTTTATAAAGATATAAAGCAAAAAAGACATAGGATGAATGGGATGAATTTAAAAAAAAAAATGGGATTTAAAGTTAAGAAATCCTCTGAGAAGTCATTTTAGAGAGATGCTTTGGCACCCATGGCCTTGCCATCATTCAATGGGAATGTAGCATATACCAATATGCCTCTATGCTCCCTTAAAAGAGAGGTTCATGTCCCATATATTTTCTAAGCCTCCCTGGGTGATGTGTAATCGTGAGTGGGAAGATCCAAATGGCACCAACCATTGAATCCATTTGTTCTCTTTGAGTGGCAAAGCGATGGGTGCTGAAGTATCTTTAAATCAATGGTTCGAATCCCACAATGGCAAGTATTTTTTGGTCATTTTCACTTGAAGCCTTATCCTAACCACTGCTGAGCAATACCTAACACTCTAGCTCTTATACTTCTTATTTAAAACATGATGTAGAAGATGAATGCTTTTGTAACTGAGCCCCTTTATCAAATCATAAAGTTAAGAAATGCAAGCACACATCAGCTTACCACCTTAGGTCCAAGATTCCAATCATGGCAGGCTAGAGATGTAGAAATCAGCCTCTATTATTTTTAATTCTTATCAGGAGCTTCACCTCGGTATAATTCATGGAAAGAAAGCTTTCTATTTATGTTGCAATAACTATAGTGGCATAATTTGTTTATGGACAAAACATTCCTACAGAATAAAAAACAGAATTAAAACCCATGAAAATGCTAACTGAAAAAAAAAAAATCAACTTTACCGATGATTGCTTACAGGCTATACACATGGCATAAGCAAGCGCCAATTTGTTTCTTCTTCATCACACAATTCTTGATTTGAGAAAAGATAAAATCATTTTAATGTTGTCTTATCATCGCTGTCTTCCCCTCAGATACTCCGGTATACTGTCAGCGTATGGTATGGCTTTAGCAGATGTTGTGTATGAAGCTCAAGAACCTTGTGCCGTCACATACATCAAAGGTAGTTTTATTCCATCTTAATATTTTTCCTGGATGCATTGACGCAGAATTTACATAATTTGACCAAGAGTTTTATATCTCAAGTGTTTTTTGTTGTTTTTTTATTCAAAGTTTTCAGTCAGATGGGTGGGAGGGTACAAAGAATAAAAAAAAGGAAAAGGAATTTTGTGAGAAGCTGAAAAGATTTTTTTCTCAAAATGTGAGATGTAAATCTGATTTGTAAGAGTAACAAGCTAATTTGATGGATGGACATTTTGAACTTTTAGAACAAAAAATTCTTTAATCTTTCTGAGAAGACTTTAGAGGAATCAATACTTTTGGTTGTCAGGATGTTACATTTAAATTGTTGCAGGTTGATAAAACTTAAGCCTCTGGTTCATGTTGGCTGACATAAGTTTCTGTTATGGTCACAGTCCAGTTAAGATTTAAAAAAAAAAATTCATGGAATAGACAAATACACACATTTTGGATTCCTATTTTATCTTCTCCACTCAGCTGTTTATGTATATCTTACAAAGATTTTCAAAGATTAAATTCCTTGCTGTACTTGTCTTTTATTTTTTAATGTTATTTTGTCCCGGCATAATAATCAGAGAGACTTGAAAATTCTTGTAACATTCAGAACATTGATTTTGTTGGCAGCTACGTTTTGTTCTTGATGTGAAATTTAGGAACCATTCAGGAACCACTATATTTTAGTCTAGTTTTAATTACTTTGTGAAGTAGCGAATCAAAATAAACGTGTAATTGAAAATTTCTTTTTTTTTTTCTCTCATAGATAATTTCCTCCAGATAGACACTAGAATCAGGGCTCTGGAAGATGAGTGTCGATCTGCTCTAAAGTTACAAGGTTTTGAAAGGTGAGACAATGGTTATCCTACTGTTGATGTGGACTATTAAATATTTCACTTATCTTCTTTTTCCTTCCTTTATATCCGGAATACTGTGGATTTGTAATTATTTGAACAACTTGGCTAAGCATTTCACTTTTTTGAAACAAGCAAATCTTGCGAGATAAAATGAGATGAGCTGCAGATTTTTAAAAAAAATAATACTACTCGATGTCAATCAATCCCCAATTCTTACAAGTGATTATAATCTGTGAAAATCTAATTGTCTTTAGTTTCTGTGTTTTCCTGTAGTGGCCAGATTGAGACGCATCCCTTTCTCCATTTACGTTACCATGGGACTGATTGTGCTCTCATGTGCCCAAACCACTACGCAGCCCAACCAGATGCAACCAGCGCCTATGGAGACTTTTTCAAGGCTTTCATCACCAGGTATGTGCATCTCATCCTGTTATACTAAAATTCATCTAAATGATTAAAGTAGTAACATGTTTTATTCTGCTTTTTCTGGAACTCAACTCTTTCATTCTAAAATATTGTACAGCTGAAGGGATGAGACCCCATACTTGTCCTGGGCTAGAAAGTCTTTGCAGATGCTTTACCTTCAAACCACTGGACCTTTGAATAGTGTGGCATTCAGCGATGTATACAAAATGACTAGAAAACCTTAATACATACTTGAAAGAGAGCTTAACCAATTAAGTTTCCATATATATAAGATTGTTTGACACCAGCTACAATAGAGGATTCATATAAATACTCAAGCTACAAAGCTCACTGTTTACCTTGAGAAAAATTAATTTTAAATTGAAGAAGAGACATATTTTGATTGACTTGGGAAAACAATTTAAAAAAATGAAAAAAAATTTTCTCTTTTATGTAATCGAGAAAGTTTGTTTTTAAATCTCATTAGTGTGCGATAAAACACATCTTAGTACAAAGTATTCTATAAAACAATTTAGTAATGGAATATTTTTTCTGCTCTCAAACCTGTCTTATATTTTTTTTTCATTCATTTGAGATGAGCCTTGATCACACAAAAGCTGTTTGCTCTTAATCTTTTCCTCTCATAGAGTCCATCAGAGAAGCCCCTGTTTATATTTTTTTAGTAAAAAAACGGATTTTTTTAATTACTATTATTATTATTATTATTATTATTATTATTATTATTATTATTATTATTATTATTATTATTATTATTATTTTTATTATTATTTTTTGGTTCTATTTCCTTATATTTTTCAACTTTTTGAGTTGGCCTAACTATTGTGAGAGCTCTTGAAGTTTTGAGGAAGAAAGATTGATTCTATTTCTACAAAATAACCAAAAGATTGAACCATAAGTCTAGTTGTTCATGTCCTTACTAGACAAAATTATCGTGAAATGCCATTGAAAGATAGCTCTATGATTGTTTTTTGTTTTACTCTTTTTCCTGTTTGAGGACTTCCAAACGTAGGTTACATTAAACGATGAGTGATTTCTATTTTTTCTTTTCATTTCTTTGTGTCAGATGTATCAACATCTGAGAAGTGGCATGATTTTTTTTTCCTTGAAACCAAAGGTATCAGACTGAGTTTGGCTTCACGCTTGAGGAACGAGACATCTGTGTGGACGATATCAGAGTGCGAGGTGTTGGCAAATCACTGGCTGCTGCTGATTTGCGAGTGGCTCGGGCCTCAGGCCCAGCTGTCAAAGAAAAAGTAAAAGTTTAAAATTTTAAAATTGTTTGCATTTTAATGGATACAATTGTAGGCAAGTTTCTTGCGTTACATTTGAGATTTTTGGACTCAATACTTTATAGCTGGAGAAAAGAAAAGAAAACAAAAATTTAAAGACTTTAAATCTTGAAATTGCATACTTTTTGTTGAATTTTATTGTGGAAGAACTAATATAATTTATCAACTGGAATAGCAGCTGAGAAAATCAATACATTTGACCATGTAAACAGTTCTTTCAGTTTATTTACTTCAGATCTGTATTAAATTCCCTGTAAGGATGTCTTATGTTTTTTTCATTAAATGATGAACTCTCTTTGAGAACTGTCTTAGCTTGTAAATGAAATTGACATACTGTTTTTATAACTCTCTTTCCAAGTCTCCAAAGTCCCTTATGACTGTTTGTCTCAGGACTTGGTGACTAACTAATTAATCACACATGGCTCAGACTGAAACAAATAGACTTAGGGAGCATTCCTTTAGCCATCTCTCAGGGCTAACATGGTTAGCTGCATTCCTGTTTCAGGTGGTCAAATGTCACTTTGAAGAAGGTCACCTGGACACTGCTGTTTATCTGCTGGACAGCCTCTCTGCTGGACATCACCTAGACGGTCCAGCTATTATCATTGACAAGAACAGGTGAAGCACACTGTCCCGTCCAAATATTATCCAAATTTCAACCTTGGTATAGGTCAGAATAGATTTATACAATCTTTAGAAATAAAGCATGTTGTAAGAAATATAGCAAATGGGATGGAACACTCATTCGGAATCACAATCATTCACATTACGGATCATAATGTTTCTCTTCAACTCCATTATGAAATTCTTATCTTGTAAGCTTGTGAGGCAAGAGAACTCATTTGTTGAGATTCATGTACAACAACAAACAGTTGCTGTCACTGGTGGGCACTCCCTGGTGCTGGATATTGAGCATGAAAGTAGAGTTTTCAGGGAAAATCATGTCATGCTGTATTTCTGTTTCTACTTACTCTAGTTTTGATATGTTTCAAAAGTTACATTGAGAGTTAATGTAATTATATAAAGATTTGAAAAAGTGAATGTGTTGTACAAATAGGTACTTTGTAGTCCAAGTTCATCAAAGTTAGTAGTGAATAAAAAGCAAGTTGAACATTTGCAAACTTTTTGGCCATTGCGACTAAATTAGAAAACATCTTGTTTTGTTTGAGTGCCATACACTGGACAGTTGATATATTCTGAAAATAATTTTTGATGACTTGAATTAATTTTATTTTTTTAGAAAACATTTTTTTTAGTTGGATTAATTTGAATTTTGTTTAGAATTGACTTTCTAAAAACAAAATATGTGCTTTCAGATTTGCTGCCGTTTTCTTACCTGGATAGAGGACCAGCAAGGCAGGCTTATTTTTTTTTTCATAAAAAGTTTACTAAAGGAATGAAAACCTAATTGATCTTGGAGTATATTATCTTCCTTTTGCTCTGCATCTATGACTACCTAGATTGTTTTCACTGTTCTTTCTCCTGACGATACCAGCACTATACTGGTGGAGCCAAGATGTAGAGCAGAAGTTACAGAAAAGGGTGACATACGCATCCATGTAGAAAGTGCTGGACATAAAGAAGTGGGCACAGAGCTGGATGCCATACAGCTGTCAATCTTCTCACACCGGTTTATGAGCACAGCCGAACAGATGGGCAGGTAAGCTGAAATGGATGGGTCTGTCTGTCTCCTTTATTATAGTGATAGCAGATGGGCAGTTAAGCTGAAATGGATGGGTCTGTCTGTCTCCTTTATTATAGTGATAGCAGATGGGCAGTTAAGCTGAAATGGATGGGTCTGTCTGTCTTCTTTATTATAGTGATACAGATGGGCAGTTAAGCTGAAATGGATGGGGCAATCTGTCTCCTATATTATAGTGATAGCAGATGGGCAGTTAAGCTGAAATGGATGGGTCTGTCTGTCTCCTTTATTATAGTGATAGCAGATGGGCAGTTAAGCTGAAATGGATGGGTCTGTCTGTCTCCTTTATTATAGTGATAACAGATGGGCAGTTAAGCTGAAATGGATGGGTCTGTCTGTCTCCTTTATTATAGTGATAACAGATGGGCAGTTAAGCTGAAATGGATGGGGCAATCTGTCTCCTATATTATAGTGATAACAGATGGGCAGTTAAGCTGAAATGGATGGGTCTGTCTGACTCCTTTATTATAGTGATAGCAGATGGGCAGTTAAGCTGAAATGGATGGGTCTGTCTGTCTCCTTTATTATAGTGATAACAGATGGGCAGTTAAGCTGAAATGGATGGGGCAATCTGTCTCCTATATTATAGTGATAGCAGATGGGCAGTTAAGCTGAAATGGATGGGTCTGTCTGTCTCCTTTATTATAGTGATAGCAGATGGGCAGTTAAGCTGAAATGGATGGGTCTGTCTGTCTCCTTTATTATAGTGATAACAGATGGGCAGTTAAGCTGAAATGGATGGGTCTGTCTGTCTCCTATATTATAGTGATAGCAGATGGGCAGTTAAGCTGAAATGGATGGGTCTGTCTGTCTCCTTTATTATAATGATAGCAGATGGGCAGTTAAGCTGAAATGGATGGGGCAATCTGTCTCCTATATTATAGTGATAGCAGATGGGCAGTTAAGCTGAAATGGATGGGTCTGTCTGTCTCCTTTATTATAGTGATAGCAGATGGGCAGTTAAGCTGAAATGGATGGGTCTGTCTGTCTCCTTTATTATAGTGATAGCAGATGGGCAGTTAAGCTGAAATGGATGGGTCTGTCTGTCTCCTTTATTGTAGTGATAACAGATGGGCAGTTAAGCTGAAATGGATGGGTCTGTCTGTCTCCTTTATTATAGTGATAACAGATGGGCAGTTAAGCTGAAATGGATGGGGCAATCTGTCTCCTATATTATAGTGATAGCAGATGGACAGTTAAGCTGAAATGGATGGGGCAATCTGTCTCCTATATTATAGTGATAGCAGATGGACAGTTAAGCTGAAATGGATGGGTCTGTCTGTCTCCTTTATTATAATGATAGCAGATGGGCAGTTAAGCTGAAATGGATGGGGCAATCTGTCTCCTATATTATAGTGATAGCAGATGGGCAGTTAAGCTGAAATGGATGGGTCTGTCTGTCTCCTTTATTATAGTGATAGCAGATGGGCAGTTAAGCTGAAATGGATGGGTCTGTCTGTCTCCTTTATTATAGTGATAACAGATGGGCAGTTAAGCTGAAATGGATGGGGCAATCTGTCTCCTATATTATAGTGATAGCAGATGGGCAGTTAAGCTGAAATGGATGGGTCTGTCTGTCTCCTTTATTATAGTGATAGCAGATGGGCAGTTAAGCTGAAATGGATGGGGCAATCTGTCTCCTATATTATAGTGATAGCAGATGGGCAGTTAAGCTGAAATGGATGGGGCAATCTGTCTCCTATATTATAGTGATAGCAGATGGGCAGTTAAGCTGAAATGGATGGGTCTGTCTGTCTCCTTTATTATAATGATAGCAGATGGGCAGTTAAGCTGAAATGGATGGGGCAATCTGTCTCCTATATTATAGTGATAGCAGATGGGCAGTTAAGCTGAAATGGATGGGGCAATCTGTCTCCTTTATTATAGTGATAGCAGATGGGCAGGTAAGCTGAAATGGATGGGTCTGTCTGTCTCCTATATTATAGTGATAACAGATGGTCAGGTAAGCAGAGATGGATGGGGCAGTCTGTCTTGTGTAATATTGTGATAACAGATGGTCAGGTAAGCAGAGATGGATGGGGCAGTCTGTCTTGTGTAATATTGTGATAACAGATGGGCAGGTAAGCTGAAATGGATGGGGCAGTCTGTCTCATATTATATTGTGATAAAAGATGGTCTGACATAGTGAAATGGATGGGGCAGTCTGTCTCATGTTATACTGTGATAAAAGATGGTCTGACATAGTGAAATGGATGGGGCAGTCTGTCTCATGTTATACTGTGATAAAAGATGGTCTGACATAGTGAAATGGATGGGGCAGTCTGTCTCATGTTATACTGTGATAAAAGATGGTCTGACATAGTGAAATGGATGGGGCAGTCTGTCTCATGTTATACTGTGATAAAAGATGGTCTGACATAGTGAAATGGATGGGATGAAGTAGTGCACTTTTGTCGTCTCTTTATCTTAGAGTTCTTGGGTGGCTTTGAGTCAAAGCTGTCGTTCTGAGATCTGCAGGAACAGCATTTTTGGATTTATCTTTGTTACCAGTGGTGGCTGCGATTTGGATATGTTCTAGAGAAAGCAAGATATCTCCTTTCTTCATGAGATAATATTCATAATCTCATTTTTAGTCCTGTAAGTTTCGAGACACTTTACTTTGTGTCTGTAACTTAAAATGTAAAGGATGCTAGATAGCGAATTTACCATAAAGAGGTCCTGGGTTGATTCCTGCCTGCGACATCTTACGGTAGGATCCCCTAATGAGTTTTTTTGTAGTTTACATGCAAAGCTGCCATTTTTGCTTAAGGTAATTGTGACATTGACCAAAGAGCTTTGAATTTAACCTTTCATAGGAATGGAGTGATCTTTGAGAGATTCTGCAAATGTTGTTTTAAGAAGAAAATTTATTATTTGAAATTTTTGTTTTTATCTTATTGTAGTTCAGTAGTATGTAATACAATAGATTTCAGAAAGAGATCTAAGTAAAAGGATTCTCTTGTAATAATTTATATGACCATTTTATCTTGATATGTCATTTTCTCTTCTTTGATCCAGGGTTTTGCAGAGAACCTCAATCTCCACAAACATCAAGGTAAAATGTATATATATACACATATGTATATATTTATATAATACGCATCATGTGGTGACAAGTATGTCCTGTGATCTTCTTTTTTCGTCTTGTCTTTTTTTTTCCTTTTTATGATTTTTTTTCTAGGTAGGACTAGAACTTTTCTAATGATCCAATTTTTAAATCACCTGTTTTGGCCAATTCTAAATCAAAGGAAATGTTTAATAAAATGCATCAATGTAGGAATGAAGTGAACTTAACTGACTGAAGTCATCTCTTTCATTTTATAGATTAATTCAAAGGGCATTATGGGACATTAATTTAAATCTTTACATAGGAGGGAAAAATTTTAATGAGGGAACAACTGTAATGCCTTAATTTCTGTTTGTGCTTATGTGATGAAACATTTGTCTAAGATCTCTAGGTACTTTCAATCCCAAACTTAATGTATGTAAAGCCATTGCAAACCATTGAACCTAGGGTATCATCCTTTCAGGAATGCTGGGTAATCAGAGTTTGTTTGATATTTTATGGAGACTTGACATCAACTGGTAATGTATGGTTTATAGGATTAAAGCAGCTTTTGTAACAACCCAACCCCAGGCTGGGTCAGGTCTTATAAGATAAGAGAGCTTGCTTGATAATTCTCTCAGGAACGTCTGGACTTCAGCTGTGCTATGTTTGGCTCTGATGGTGGTTTGGTTGCTAACGCCCCTCACATTCCCGTCCACCTGGGAGCCATGCAGGAAACAGTTCAATACCAGGTTGGTGAACTTATATCCATAGATCTCAACATAGGAGTTTTTAACAACTACATTTATTTATGGTCACTTTTTTATGCAAGTAGCAGTAGAATTCTTCTGTTCATGGGAAAAAAAGTGGTCATGGCAACAGTTTGTTTACATTTTGTAGGAAAAAAAAGAGCTATGGAGGGAATTTAGTTTTGGAACTCCTTTGATCTAAAGTTGGGAGTGATCATTGTCCAAAGCTGGTTTAAGACTTGTGTAGATTATTCGCATTTTTATATTTATAAAATATTTTTGCATGATTCAATGTGATGCAGGCCTCTGTGGACGTAAAAAATAATATGAAACATTATATAAGTGAGGATGATCCAAATTTTGTTTGAACAGCAGATCCTGTGATCTCAAAAATGCAAAAAAAAAAATTCTTTTCTTTCCTCTCTTAAAAAAATGCATTGAATTTGAAATTAAAGTGCAATCATTACCACAGTTTCAAATTCTTATTTATGTTTACCCTCCAGTTTGATGTTCATCATGCAAAGGGTAAAACAAAAAATTATTTTGTTTTTGTGAATCAGATACGAACCCTTGGATCAGATCTGAGAGATGGTGATGTCATCCTCAGCAACCATCCCCAGGCTGGTGGTAGCCACCTGCCTGATCTTACTGTGATTACTCCGGTAAGTAACTCAGGATTTAGGTCCTGCTGTTTCTAAGGCAGGGGTCACAGTTTTCTGCAGATCAGCGAAAATCTGCATGTAGGGGAAAAAAATCCTTGTTTGGAAAATCTCCTATTGTAAAGCCACCTTTATTGAGATAAAAATTCAAATGAAAAAGCTAGATGGCAAGGACAAGATCAATTTGTTTTGGACAGCAGATCATCTGTCATGAGACAAAAGAGTTCTTTTGTAGATTCTTAACTATTATGTATTTTTTATATAAATTTAATTTCAGGTGTTTTATTCTGGTGAGGCGAAGCCCGTATTCTTTGTGGCCAGTCGTGGCCATCATGCTGACATAGGTGGCATCACCCCAGGTTCAATGCCACCTCACTCATCATCCATCCACCAAGAAGGCGCTGTGTTCAAGTCATTCAAACTGGTTGAGGGAGGAGTATTCAAAGAAAAAGGTGGAATGGTCACTACATACTACCCTATCTCACTCTTTTTTTTACATTAAGAACCTAGCCATGCAGCATTATTAATTTCTGCTTCCCTTTTATCCTCTTTGTGTTATTTATGTTTTCTTTTGAGTCACATAAAACTTTGCATGTCTTCTTCACATGTTCATTTGATCACCTATATTATTTTCAATCAGTTGTAGGGCCTTAATGTTTTAATTTGTGTATCAGAAATTTTGGGACTGAAACTAGAGAGCAAAACTTTGAAAACAACATGAAGATATATGTAACAAAATGCTTAAATTGGCCCGGAAATCTAAGACTCCTCTTCAAAATTGCTCATTCTATCGTAGTTCTGAGCCACATGGATGATGCTTGTTGAGTTTAGCTCGCGCTTTCCAGTTGTAGACTAAGTAATGGTGATTAGTTCAGTGTATCAGGGGAGCAATGAAACCTCATTGAAATGGATGGTCTATTTCAAACATTCTGGATTTTATCTCTGTATGCTAAATGATGACCTTATACCATCTAAGTTCTTGTGCTCTAATGAGACTAAGTTTTTTCACAAAGTAATTTGTGACTTTATGCTTTAAGGTTCAGCAGTGAATATTGATAAATGTCCTCTTACTCCATACATCTTTTCCTCACTGCCCCCCATTCCCCTCCCTCTCCCTTCCCTTCTGATTCAACTGTGACAGAGGTGACTGCAGCCCTTCTGGCTCCTGCCCAGTACCCAGGCAGCAGCGGTACTCGTAACCTTCACGACAATCTTAGTGACCTGCGTGCTCAGGTGGCTGCAAACCACAGGGTGAGAACTACAGCTTACTGCTATCTTCTCAGTGGTGATCTTGAACTTGATCCAATGCCAGGTCTATTGTGGGAAATTTTTTGCTCGGTTGAAAACTAGATCAAAATTTTATTTTATCTAATCTTATTAAAAGTAGAGTTTCATATGCTATACCTTTTATAATATCCTGAAGTTTAAGACAAAATTTGAGCTGCTTCTAATTATTTTAGTGATTTAGAGCACTAATTTTTATCTGTGTTCTGTGAGTTTGTGAAACTAAAAATATCCATTCCAGTTTGCTAACAAAATAGTGTAAATTTTTTTCGTTTATATTTTTAAAATTTTTTTTGTCTGTTCACATACATTGTCCAGGGCATCAAACTTATAACAGAGTTGATCAACGAGTACGGCTTGGACGTTGTTCAGGCTTACATGAAACACATACAGGTGTGTATAGTGGTTAGTAAATACTGGTTTCTTCATGGCCTTAGGCTGAAGCACAGAAAGACAAAAAAAATTCAATCAAGACTTCTCTTCAAACTAATTCACTGATAATGCTGGCTTTAAAGGGCACACAAGTCTTTGCTTGTTAAATTTTAATTTTTTCATCTGCCTTTGGTCCATGATGTCCTTGTGAGATATTATATGTCACAAGTAAATCATTTTTTATTAGTAAAGTGTACTTAAGCTCAGCTCTGCTTCATTTTGGATTTTTTCTACTGCTTATGTTAATTCCAACTTAATATGAATTTTGGCTTTTTTTTGAAGGCTTTACTTTGTGTGTGATGCGAGTTTCCTGCAAGTTTTATTGTTGTCCATTTACAAAGCAGACATATTGTTAATGTATTTTACACTAAGGCAAAGCAAGTGTAATAGTTGGCATAACAAGCAAACAAGATAATATAATGAGTGTTTTATACATGCAATCTGCTTTGATTTTGGACTCCCTTTGCCTAGATATAGCCTGGCTTTATTGTGCAAGTCTTTTAACATGAATGAATATGTTTCTTTTGTCTGTATATTGTTGAAAATACTCCCTGTGTCAAGTAAATGGACTAATTTTTATGCTGGTGATAAAAAATTGGAAGACCTATCTTTATTTTAAACCACAGGAGAATGCAGAAGTGGCTGTCAAGGACATGCTGAAGGAAATTGCCATAAAAACAAGGTCAAGGACAGGGAAAACTGAACTCTATGCTGAAGACTTCATGGACCATGGCACTAAAATCTGCTTGAGGATCGATATCAACGCTGCTGAGGTGAGGCAGAGTTCCAGTTTCTCTGTGGTCAGTTTGTGAGGGTTCACTGATCAAATCCTGTAGCAGATGAGAGTCTGATTCATCTGTTTTCTAAATTGTATCACTTTTTCCTTGTCTTTGATATCATTATATTGGCATAGCATTTTAATTTCTCAATGTTGATTGATAAAGTTATTTTTATTCTGTTTGTTTACAAAGGTACATTGAGAGAGTAACAGTGTGTGCTTGATTGATGATACAAGATTTTCCATTTTGAATCTATTATTCTATCTTTGAAATATTTATAGATCTTACAACAAAGTTACTAATGAGTCAGCTGTCAAGAAATTGAATTTGGAAATAAAGCAGTTTGAAATTTATATTTCAGGGACAGTATGTATTTTAGAATTTTGATATTTCAGAAATGTTCTCTACCATATTGAGAAATACTTTGTTCAGCATTCTGATTTGATGCAAGCTAATGGTGTTGATAACTGATGTGATATACAAGCTGTATTAAGTAATCAATCCGATGTAAAATATGGAGATCACAAGTTTATTTTTATTATAATCTTTTAATTTCATCTACCCCGTCTGTTCAGGGAACAGCAGTGTTTGACTTCACAGGCACAGGTCATCAGGTCCAGGGGAACACAAATGCTCCGAGGGCCATCACGCTGTCAGCCATCATCTACTGTTTGCGATGCATGGTGGGACATGATGTGCCACTCAATCAGGTAAAGCTGTCTCTCACTGTGATGAAAGAAAATAAAAGATATGAGCAGAAGCTTTGATTGGGAAAAATAAAAAAAAAACAAGATCTATAGCTGAAAACAGCAAACACTCTTTCAAGATTAGTCAGACAAAATGATAGAAATGGTGAAGGAATCCCCTACAAATATATTGTATATAAACGAAAATAATGCTGTCTTTAAAAATAGCCTTCAGATTTGACATTTATACAAGGTCACAAATGCAATTTATTTTTGTCACAACCAGCCTCATATTTGAATTTTCTCAAAATAAAGCAAGAACGAAAAGAAAAAGATATTTAAATTTAGATCTAAATGAATGGAAAGAAAAAGAATTTTTAGGAAAATAACCTTTAGAATTGTTTATTTTTGTCAGATACAAATCTCATGGTTCATATTGAGATTTTTAAATGCCAAAAACGTCTTTGTTCTCTTGTTAGATCACTGTACCTGTGAATCTTGACATGGGTTAGGGAGGGAATATGATGGTCTCAGTAACTGTGGTGAGGACTATATATTGAAAATAGTGAATACAGGGAGAGCTTAAAATGTCACACAGAGCTTGTAGACTCACTAGCTGCAAGATGATACTGAAATCATTTGTTGGTTTCAGGGATGTCTGGCTCCAATCAAGGTTGTCCTTCCGTCTGGCAGCATCATTGACCCCTGGGAACACGCAGCTGTTGTAGGAGGAAACGTTCTTACTTCACAAAGGATTGTGGACGTGGTCCTCAAGGCGTTCGGAATTTGTGCAGCTTCACAGGTCTAGATTACAAGATAAAGGGCATTACATTACTGTGAAAAAAAAATATTTAATGATTATGAAAAAAAAAAAATGTCAATCGAACAATTTGTTTGCTGCTAATAGTATGTACATTGTAATGTCATGGGGTTGGTATTGTGTGGTATTGTGGAACATATTGTCCAAATATCTCTTATCACTTACTATGGCAAGGATATTTTTAAATATCTTTAACTTTGATATTTACTACAGCACATATTCATGCCAGAAATTGCACTTTGTGTACTTGTCTTTAGCGATTGTTAAATTTTGCCTGCGCATGTAGACTTGGTGTTATGCTTTAACATACTCTCCTAAGAACTTAAATTATCTCTCCTCAGGGCTGCATGAATAACATCACATTTGGAGACGAAAACGTTGGATATTACGAGACAGTGGCTGGTGGGGCCGGAGCAGTGAGTTCTTAAATCACCAAAGTGTTTGTCTTTGAATATCTACTTCATAAATGTTAAATTTTTATATATTTTTTTGTTAAGTGTTTTTTGTTACAGGTAAAACATGCATATCTTTCTTAGCGCAAGAAGCAAAATTTTTAATTCAATGGGAAGGAATCAAGAAAACTGAATATTTGGCAGACATGTTTAGAACTTGACTTAGCATCTAACATGTTGAAGGTTTTGATTCTGCCAGTTAACTTTTCCATTGAGATTAAACTCAATAAATAAACCCCCTCCTTTTTTTTTTTTTTTGGGGGGGGGGGGTATTGATCACTCTGTGAAACATCCATGTTTTCTTTTTTAATGTACTACTTTATTTTCTTTTAAACTAAATTTTTTATTCCCAACTACCTGATTGTGAAAATCTTTCAATAAAATTTCATTTCACTAACTATGTGTTGGAAGCATTTGTGTGGGAAAAGGAGAAGAGTATCTAATGTAATTAAATTAATTAGGAAAAGAATTGTAAATGTTTTTGACACATGATGATTGAAGCCTCAGGGTTCTTGTTATAAAACTAAGACAAAACATAGACCTTTTCGTATAGTTATTTATGATGTATAGAAAATGATACAGTAAGGGGTAATGTAAAAAATGTGTCAGCACTATTTTTTCTCTCAGGGACCTTCTTGGCATGGACGCAGTGGTGTTCACACTCATATGACAAACACGAGAATCACTGACCCTGAGATTCTGGAGAAGAGGTGTGGCATTCATTGATTTATCTTTCACTGTATGTTATGAAGCTGTCAGAGGAAACTTTAAAGTTATTCCACATTTAAAGATCTGTAGCTCTCAAGGATTGCACTTGTTTTGCATCAAGTCCAAGTTTATTGCAGAAATTAAAATGTGAACATAATACCTCCACCTTGGCATGATCAAAAAAGTTCACATTACCACTGACCACGAATTTGTGATTTTCATGGTGAGAGGATTGTATGAAGCTCATATCAAGGTATTATGCCAATATACATTTGTCCTACTATTTCCTCCCACTTTGGTTCAGGTATCCTGTAATTCTACAGTGTTTCAAGCTCAATGAAGGTACAGGGGGCAAAGGTCGCTATTGTGGAGGCGATGGCATCATTCGAGAGTTCCTTTTTCGTCGACCTTTGACCTTATCTCTTCTAACTGAGCGCAGGGTATTCAATCCGTATGGACTCAAAGGTATCTTCAAATGAAGTTATTACGTTTTTCATTTTGTGATTGAAATTAAAAGCAAGCAGTCATATTACATGGCTTACTACAAATCTTGCTCAGTTAGATTTCAGAAATGCATGTTACCCTACCTTGTTATTTCTTTGATGTTTATTAACATCTATCATCTTAGATTTAGCCTTAGAATTAAAAAAAAAGTAGCTTATTTTTCTGGCTTTTATCCCTTTTCTTCTCTTTTTCAGGAGGTAAAGATGGACAAAAGGGGAAAAATCTTATGGTGTATTCTGACGGAAGAGTGGTGGAGGTCGGGGCTAAAAACACTGTCCATATAGCACCTGGGGTAAGAAAATCCTTGTTGCCTGTGTAAATGGAAGGGTGAAGTTTGTGATATGACTGGCTGTCTAAAATGATATGGTTAATATGGAGCGAGGCAGATTCGTTTACTTTATGACCAATCAATTTTTGATTGAGCAAGTCATGTGGATGAATTATTTTACAGAGAGATCTCTCCCAATTTCAAATGTTAATCGTGGGTGAGCTGCAAGGGCTGACTCTTTGAAACTGAAAGACTTTTTCTGTTTTTGGTTTTAGATTCAGAGATAAAGATTTGCATCATGGTTATCAGACAAATTAATGAAATATACAGCAGAATTAATTTTGTTGGAATTGAAAAGAGTTGACTATTTGGACATTTAAGCATTAAACAGAAATCAAGAAATGTTGTAAAGTACAAACTAAACTATCTGAACTAGGAGAGATAACTTTATATGGGTAAAAAAAAAGTTTTTTTTGTTAGATCATTTGTAGTTTGAGTCAAGGAATGTGGTTATCTTTATTAGGTTAGTTATAATGCAAGCAAGGCTTAAATCTAATTGCAAGAGCAAGGAGAAGCTAGATTATGTTTTTCAGCAAATGACGTAGTATTTCAGATAATTTGCAATGCCTTTAGCATAGGTTCCAGGCAAAGTCCAATCTTCAACACATGTTGTTTTATTTAAAACTGTCCAAAGATTTTCTCAACTCTCAACTTTTGCATCCAAATAAACTGGGACCAAAAAGAACATGTGATAGATTTGTTGTTTCTCTTTGTATAATGATTCCAGGTAGTTGTTTGGCTAAACCTTTGCTTTTGACTCGGCTTCAAGCTATGATGTCATTTATGACTGATCTCTGGGTCTCATTTTCTTTCCCTATCTTGCTAGCCAGAAGATTGTTAGATCGGTTAGAGATAACCTGCATCATTTCAAAAATTTCTCAAACAACTCATTTATTATTCTGCATTCAAGAGTTAAAAGACCCATGTGATTTGAAACAATATTTTGATTTTCTCTTTGAACAGGTTTGGATGTTTTGATTTTCAGTCTGAATAGTTTCAATTACAATTTTTACATCGTTTTGAGATTCACTGTGATTTTACATAGTTCCTTGTGTCGTGTTTGTGTCTGCGCAAGACTTGTTTCACCTCGAGACTCACTATGATTTTACATAGTTTCTTGTGTTGTGTTTATGTCTGGGCAGGATGTGTTTCACCTCGAAACTCCGGGAGGAGGAGGCTATGGTGACCTAGATTCTGATGGTCATCCACCAGCAGCCAAGCGAGCGAGGACTGGTCAATCGCTTGTGATGTCCGGCAGTCTGTACAGCTACAAATTGCTGCAAGAGTCAGCCTGAGCTTTGTCATCTTCCTGGGGTTAGAAAAATTTACGGGAGGTAAACATGTGCTTAATTCTGATGATTCTGTCAGATTTTAGTCTCTCTCAAGGCTTGATTAAGATTTTACATAAACATTACAATTATTTTTTACATTCAAAGATACAAGGACCTCTTTCCTATCTGAATATGGGTATAACAGTTCACACATCCTTATATCACCAATATCCAGAGTTTATTTATCTGTTTTCATCTCCATTGATGTTGATAGAATTAAGTATTGAATGTGAAACCTGCAGTAAATTTTTTTATGTATTTATGGCAAATTTATTCTTATATCAAATTGCAGAAAAAAAAACCCAGAGGGTGAGAATTTTCTGTAAAGTTCCAGAATTCAGTATATTTTTAACATTCGTATGATCCTCCGTAAATCTTGCTATTGTGTGTGATGGAAATCTTTATCTGTAAGATTGAACTTGCTTCACGCATTTATGTAAAATTTTACAGAGATAGAAAAAAATGAAAAGATACTTCTCCAAGTACAAAATGGAGGATTTTCCAGTGTGAAAGTATAAAACAGGGCAATATGTTATATATTGGTATTGCTTTTTTTTTTGTTTGCTATTTATATTTCCAATTGCAGTATCGAGATTTGTATTCTAGTTGAAACTATCCAAGATATTGGTGCCATCTAGTTGTTTACTTTATTATTCATTAGTTCTCTCCATCTTTACATCCAGACCTTGCCATTATTTCCAATAAAGGATTGTCCTTTTTCCTTAACCTGATATCTGTGACTAGTTGTTTCTCTCGATAGGTCTACATATTATCTAAATATAGTCAATTATCAAGATCTTTTGAGAAATGCTAAATTTGTCATTTTTAGAGGCCTTATTGATCCCCTACTGATCGTGCAGGTCTTTGTTGATTTTACCAAGTTTTCAAACATTTTTTAGTTGATATAAAAAAATCACCTGATAGTTTTTAATTCATAAAATTCTTTTAAACAGATCACTTTGGAAGATTCTCATATCAATATTAATGTTTTCTCTTTTTCTCCTTGTAAGGGATTGCAAGGGTCTTAAGACATATGTTGTGTCCGACATGATAGAATGATGGGAAGATACTGTATATGTAAAGCCACAAGTCAAAAGTGATTATACGTATATGTTTTTCCAACATTTTTGTTCCTTTAACTTTCAGAATGAGTTAATGATTCTTTTATATCTGAAGGTGATCTCTTCAATAACCTAAAAATATTTTTGTAAAGTTTTTTTCCTCTTTGCTACCATTTTAGAGCAAAGAAACCTTTTTTGTGATAATATAAGTTTTTTTTGTGATAAAATTTTTTTAACTCAAGGCCCTTCAAGCATGAGGCATACAGTTCCTTCTTTATCTACCTGGGGTATTTGTTTGCATTTAGTTAGATCAAACCATTGAAGGTTTATCTTTTGTAATTTTTAAATAAAGTAAATCATATAACTCCATTTTACCCAAAACTTTTATTAGGACTCATCGACTGGGACTTCTCACCCTCAGTCTGAATATGTTATACACGGCAGGATCCTAATTCAATTTTATTGTTATTATTCAGCTCTGTACATTTTGTCTGAGCTTCTCAAGCATGAATTTTGTTGAATTAATCTGGAGAAGTTTAACTTCAATTAATTTTGGTCTCAAATTTCGGAAGTATTGTTTTCTAGCTTTGAGTTTTTCTAGTCTTTTTTTATTAAGAGCATCACAATTATAAAAATTAGGTCTGTTTTGAAAAGCCATCTCTCCTTGCTGACTCCAGGTATTAAAACCAGAGCAAAGAAAAAGTTTAAGCATTACAAACTGGTGCTGTAATCTTCATTTTGTCCTTACCTGAATGAGGTCAAATATTATAATTACTAAGATATAATATTTGTGCTAAATATTAGTTTTTATGAGGTTTTTTTTTTACTGAAAGAATGTGCGGAATTACACATTGACTTAGGTGGACTGTTGGTAATGTTATAGTGTTGGGGAGTGCTCTTTGCCTCGTGTAAATTCTACATAGATAATTGAACACTCTCATTATTTGTATATGATAGTTTAAAGGATAATGGTGAGTTTTTAGATTGTTTTAAAAGAAAATTGCGCAAGAGGTATCTTTAACACTTATTAAAAGTTATGTTGAGTTACAGTTTTTTTGGGGCAACAAGACAGCTCACATTTCATGGGACAGAAGATAGATCAAACATATAAGGCTCTTTGTATTTTTTCTTCTCACTCACCCTCCTGACTTTGTATGAGTAGAAAATGCCAATGCCGTTTTATGTTCACTCCATCTCAAGATTTTCCGTCCTATAAATTACATTATTTTATACTAATGTGTAGCATTATAAGCGTTTGTTACAAGATTAAACCAAACTGAGTTATGGAATTTGATGTGCAAATGTCCCTAAATGTTTATAGAATAAGCTAACTATCAAAACAGTATGCTGACTGGTGTCCTTTGCAAGAATTGATCACACTCGGTGATTATTGAGCAATTTAGAACAGCTAGCTCAATAATTTTACATGTGGAATGAATAGTTCCAGTGCAATATTAGCTTTTGAACCAGTACCAGAGAATAGAATAATACGAGGATATTAAGAATAGAAGACCTCTCTATAACTTTGTGATGGAATACATGCTATAAATTATCTCCCTTGAAAGCCAGTGGGTTGAGGTTGGGCCTCTCTAAGGAATTTTGTTTTAGTTTTTCTTGTTGATTTGTTTTTTTTTTTGTTTTTTTTTTTCTCTATTTCTGTGAACCCTCAGTTTTGCCTTATCCACCTTTGATAAAATTCCAATTCAAGGTAGACTGGGCTAGTCAAGATGGGAGTAATTAACAGAATCGTGTTTGTAAAGTAGCCACTCCATAATTTTGTGGAATGAAACCATCCACTTGTCTCAGGTCAGTTTGGGCTTTAATCTTTTGAGCTACGCCCTGCATCATGAGGTTTCTTTAATATGCTGTAAAAGTCCTTAGATTTTTTGTTGTAGATAAGATATATCAAACTATGAACATAATGGAATGACTAATAATTAGGAGGTGTAATCTGTTTGAATCTGGTTTATTTTTTTCTTTATTTGTGGAGAACTATAAGATTATCAAAAGGCTCAGGTGAAACATATGTTTTACCTAATTATTGTATTTCAAATGGTCATTTGTTGAGCAGTTCTTAAACAGATTTCTTTTCTTTTCTTGGTTGTGTAATATTTGATTTTGTTTTGTTTTTTTATACGGTTTTGTTTGGTAACTTTTTACTCTTAAAATTTCTTATAGAACTCCATAATAATCTTGCTGTTCTCCAAAATGTGCATGTTTTTGCAATAAAGACATATTTAGACAGCCAGGTTATCACCAGAGTGATCTCCCATTCCCCTTTTTTTCATATTGTTACTCTCATTTGATTTGTAAGTATGGAAATATTTTCAAATCTATAATTGGCATTGGATATAATACATTCACATTCCCTTCATCTCTTGTCATAGAAAACCCTACAATATTTATGTTTTAGTTTTATATGTTCTAGGCAAAGTGAAATATAATTTCATCAGAATTAAGCTGTGAACTACTTGCGACTGTTTTACGCTAATGTTGTTGTAGAGTTGCCTTTAACCAGATCTACAAACCAGACTGCTACTGCACTGAAAGAGAGAATAAAAATACTCAGACAGTAAACTGAGCTTCGAGTCATTTTTTCACTTAAGAATATTCTGTATTCAAAGCAATGAAATTTTAATTTTCCACCCCATTTTTCACAAAGTATTATCGTTTTTCATTTAGCAGCCATTTGAAGAATTTTTTTGCTATGCAAACCTTTTTTTTTAATTTTTAAAAATCAATTGCATAGATGATGGAAGTTCATAATCATCAATGGCCATGTGAACATAGAAACAAATAGGTTTGGGAACGCAATAAAATTATAAAGAGCAAACTTTATCCTGCTAGCACAAACTCAAAGATTTCCTATCTCGATCTTATTTGTTATACAAAAAAAATATTCCTTCTCCGTTTGAGAAACACGTCTATACGAGAGAGAGAGAGAGAGAGAGAGAGAGAGAGAGAGAGAGAGAGAGAGAGAGAGAGAGAGAGAGAGTGCATGTCATAAAAAGCTGTAGAGTTAGAGGAAATGAAAGATATACAGAGAAAGAGACATACAGTACATCGGAGAGAGGGAAAGAGAGAGAGAGAGAGAGAGTGCATGTCATAAAAAAGCTGTAGAGTTAGAGGAAATGAAAGATATACAGAGAAAGAGACATACAGTACATCATTATTTTTTAAAAAACGGAAGCGGTTGATGTAAAACTCAGAAGGACGATGAAAGTTACAGCTTTAGAGAAAGAAAGCAAGATGCAAACAGAAATTAAAGAGTGCGAAATGGAAGATGGTCAAAAAAGATGACTTGGAGAGAGAAACATACACAGATAGCAGGGAAGTTAAGGGGAGGGAGAGAGAGAGGTGTGTTCCATTGTTTTCTGCTAAGGTGGGAGACAAAAAAAAAATTGGATCGTGGAGAGCTGAAAATACCAGAGCTAATTCACAACATTACACTAAACACTACTTTCTACACCAGACTCGAGTACTTACAGTCAATTTTCAGAGAGAAGAGTGGGGGGGGGGGGGGGGTCCCTATTTCAGTGTGAAAACTTAGTTCTAATCTTTATAATATCTATTTGAACAAGTGTTTTCTTAAAAAAAAAGAATGGGAGAAAAGAGGGAGAGAGAGAGAGAGAGAGAGAAAGGTGTGTTCCATTGTTTTCTGCTAAGGTGGGAGGACAAATGAAACATGAAATCTAGAGACTCACTCACTCTCTCTCTCTCTCTCTCTCTCTCTCTCTCTCTCTCTCTCTCTCTCTCTCTCTCTCTCTCTCTCTCTCTCTCTCTCTCTCTCTCTCTCTCTCTCTCTCTCTCTCTCTATATCTAAACACTACTTTCTACACCAGACTCGAGTACTTATAGTCAATTTTCAGAGAGAAGGGGGGGTCCCTATTTCAGTGTGAAAACTTAGTTCTAATCTTTATAATATCTATTTGAACAAGTGTTTTCTTTAAAAAAAGAATGGGAGAAAAGAGGTTTGAAGTCGGTGCGGATCTAATTTTACCCAAAAAGTGACACTCGAAGACAAATGAAACATGAAATCTAGAGACTCTCTCTCTCTCTCTCTCTCTCTCTCTCTCTCTCTCTCTCTCTCTCTCTCTCTCTCTCTCTCTCTCTCTCTCTCTCTCTCTCTCTCAATAGGACGACAGGCGTGAAATCATATGGCTAAGCCCTGGTCTTGTCTCGGCAAGGCGTTGGGTGCCCCGTAGCGAGGTGCGGGTACGATCCGCCCTCCATTGTTTTCACGTTCTCTCGTCTTATTCGTTGGTTTCATTTTAAATCTAGGTTTGTGTTAGCTTTTTCTATCCCATCTTCCTCTCTTTATCTCTATCTCTATCCCCATTCCTTCTCTGTCTCCCCTTTTAATCTCCTCTTTCTATCTCTTTTTTCCCCAGTCTCTCTCTCTCTCTCTCTCACTCTACCCCCCCCCCCCTTTTTTTTTTTCTCAGATCAACATTGAGCAGTGTGGACAAAGATAGGCTAGAACAAATGTTCTTAATTTCGTAAATTACTTTTTCTCATCCAGTTAATTATTCCCGATATCAAGGTGTTTAAGAGAAATATTACTCTAGGGAGAGAGAGAGAGAGAGAGAGAGAGAGAGAGAGAGAGGGGGTATAAAAAAATCGATAAACGCACAAAAATTAGAGGTGGAGAAATATGAAAAAAAAAAAAATAGGGGGTAGGTGTTGGGGTCAAGAAGTCTTTATTCTAGATATGAAGCAATAAAGATAGTAAAGATAGAGTTTTGTAATGTGGCTCACATGCTTTGGTTTCTCTACATCGTCACAGGGGAGAGTAATACATTTCTGCCACCTCTCATTGACCTTCAAAAGTCCTTGGAATAAAAGATCTCGGAACAGGCCTCTAACGAGTCATCATAACTCTTAATGGCATCGTCGTTGTCAAGGAAACGCCGTGATTTGAATGATTTAATGAGGTGGGAACATAAAAAGGCTGAGAGGGCTATGCATATGTCTGATGAATAGGCTGGGTGTGGCAGGATTTCAGGGCCGCACTGTTCTGGTGTCTGAATTGCTTGTTGTGTCCTGGGCGCAGGGGAAATGTCATGCAATACCAGGACGCCATCACTGAGATTTTCTAGCCTTTTTCTCATCAATCCAATCCGCAATGTTATCAGCAAAGCCGAGTTTTCCTGTGACAGTTTGTCCATTTTCCAGGCAGCCAGTCATAATTATACATTCACAATTCCAGAAAGACGACAACACGACTTTTCCAATTGATTATTTCACCTTCGCCCTCTTTGTTGAAGAGGAAGAAGAGGTTTTCTATTTTGTTCCGGATCAAAAGGATAAATCCATGTTTCATCCATAGTGGCAATGTCTTTTAAATAACTGTGTGTCATTGGACTCCATACTAAGAAGGGTTTTACAGAACCCAACTCTCTGCTTCTTTTGCTCACTGGTCAAAAGGCGAGGTACCCACTGCGCTGGCACGTTATCCATGTTGAGACGGTCATGGAGAATCAGGTCACTTGACCCTACACTGATTCCAGTTTAGCTTGAGATTTGTTTGACAGTTACGCGTCGATCTTATCGAGACAGTTTTGAATTTTTTTTTTTATCCAGTATGTTACAGTATAATATTGAGGGCATTTGTTTCCATAAAGTTGGATCATTTCCTGGAAAATATCGGACTGAGTTTTTCCTTGCAAGTGTAAACACTTGATGATCGAGCTATATTTTACAAGCTTTATAACGCAGCTGTAGCAAGGAAAACTAAACGATTTTTAATTTTGGTTTCATTGAATGCGGTAACAAGTGCCTAATTACTGTCGGATTTTCACAGAAATTTGCATCTTGCGTCCCAAAGAAATGATCCAAAGGTTGACAAAATTTCAATAACTACCCAAACATGTTCTAATAAAAGCACAATTATTAAAACAACTTTGACTCTAACACGATTGGTTCCAACTGAGACCAAAGAATTCCTGAACCCCCCCCTCTCGTACAGTAGAGAAATTAGATAGACAGAGAGATGCAGCGAACAGTAAATAAAAACAACTGCAGTGGGAGGAGAATCAAAATTGCTTGCGCATGATTTTACAAGAGCAGAGAGGGGCATATAATTTCAATCTTGCACAGGCTAGTACGAACATTACAAAAAGCAAAACGTTTTTATCTAAACGCAATGAAAATTTTTTTCTAAAATGAATGGCACTTTGTATAAATTTTATTTTTTTTTTTAAATTGATGCATCGGTTTCTTTTTTTTTTTATACACATATCAATTAATCATACCCCTACATTCTTAGCGACTTGGCCGACAGCATAGAAGACCCCGTTCTATAGATTAGATACATGTATCTCCACAGCTGCGATTAAATTACAAATGTGGATAGACTTGGCTTTTTTTAATCTCGAGTTTCCTGTATGCGAGTGGTGAGTGGCAAATCTGACTCTATAACTTCTCTTGCCCTTTTGATGAAACCATTTGAATTGGTTTTATATTATTTTACGAAGAGCAAAGTATCTAGTGATACAAATCGAATACGGTTTTTTTTTTAAATTTAAAAGATTTTCATTTCCTTAAAAAATATACCATTTGGCTAATTCTCTTTCTGAAAAGTTAGAATAAAGTGAGCATTTCAGGGTTGGTTTTTTTATTATTATTATTATTATTATTATTATTATTATTATTATTATTATTATTATTATTATTATTATTATTATTATTATTATTATTATTATTACTATTATTATTATTATTATTATTATTACTATTATTATTATTATTATTATTATTATTATTATTATTATTATTATTATTATTATTATTATTATTATTATTATTTCTCTTTAATAAAGAGCTTACTTTGTTCATGTCTGCTCGGAATTGATTTTCCTACATTCTCGTCTGCTAAGTGATGGGTCTATTCAAGGTGACCACTGGCCAGGTGTGTCACGTGCCCATCATGTCTGATATCTGACGCCCTAGATCGCTGATGACTCGGCATCATATGCTGCTTTCACCTTGAACTTAGTTTCACGTTGCCGCCTTGACAAGTGATGTCTTGTCTGATTCCATCGCTCATGTGAGAACAGGTAGATTCGACATCGCGCCTGGCATTGACCGCCTTAATTGATTATCAGGTAAACATTTTCAAGTAACACCATCGTAGAGAATTGACAATTACAACTGGAAGTGTCAATAGTTCGTCCATTAAACTTTCAATTTATAACGTCCAGTTATTGTGGAGATACCAGGCTATTTTTCAAATTCATCAAGAGAGAACTGAGGGGCGTGTATTGAAGCACGAACTCTATTATTAGAAACACGTAGAATCGTTTACTAGAATTGATTGTAACGACTGAAATTAGAACATTGGATCTTTGCATAACTATAAATTCAAGACAAACGTGGAAAAGGTTTATCCTTACAACTACATAACCATAGAGAGAAAAGTCGCTAAGTTTTCAGCCTAGTTTATCTATGATTTGATTTAAAATCTGACGCTGCCGTTGTTTTTTGGGGGGTTTATTTATTTGTTTGTTTTTGTTTTGTTTTGTTTTTGTTTTTGTTTTTGTTTTTTTGGTTTTATTTTGTTTTCAAGTAAAAAATTTAATATGATAGAAAAGAAATTTTTATTTTTGTTTTCCTCATCTTTAAAGCGCCTATTTCTTGACAACACGGTCATTGGCGGACATTTCTGATTCACCATGAGAGCCGAGCGATCCAAGGTTTGCACAAATGATACTCGAGTCTACTTGCTCTCCAAGACGCTCCGTCGGTCTCACCCTATAAAGATTCAAAAAAGGATTCTAAATGTTGAGCTAACTGATCTCACAGAGCTAACTGATCTCACAGAGCTAACTGAGCTCACAGAGCTAACTGATCTCCCAGAGCTAACTGATCTCACAGAGCTAACTGAGCTCACAGAGCTAACTGATCTCCCAGAGCTAACTGATCTCACAGAGCTAACTGAGCTCACAGAGCTAACTGATCTCACAGAGCTAACTGAGCTCACAGAGCTAACTGAGCTCACAGAGCTAACTGATCTCACAGAGCTAACTGATCTCACAGAGCTAACTGATCTCACAGAGCTAACTGATCTCACAGAGTTAACTGATCTCACAGAGCTAACTGATCTCACAGAGCTAACTGATCTCACAGAGCTAACTGATCTCACAGAGCTAACTGATCTCACAGAGCTAACTGATCTCACAGAGCTAACTGAGCTCACAGAGCTAACTGATCTCACAGAGCTAACTGATCTCACAGAGCTAACTGAGCTCACAGAGCTAACTGATCTCACAGAGCTAACTGATCTCACAGAGCTAACTGAGCTCACAGAGCTAACTGATCTCACAGAGCTAACTGATCTCACAGAGCTAACTGATCTCACAGAGCTAACTAAGCTCACAGAGCTAACTGATCTCACAGAGCTAACTGATCTCACAGAGCTAACTGAGCTCACAGAGCTAACTGATCTCACAGAGCTAACTGAGCTCACAGAGCTAACTGATCTCACAGAGCTAACTGAGCTCACATAGCTACCTGATCTCACAGAGCTAACTGATCTCACAGAGCTAACTGAGCTCACAGAGCTAACTGATCTCACAGAGCTAACTGATCTCACAGAGCTAACTGAGCTCACAGAGCTAACTGAGCTCACAGAGCTAACTGAGCTCACAGATGTGCAGACATGCTCTCAATAGACATATTACCCACAAAGATTTCCTCCAGAAAAGTGTGTGCATGGGCAGTTAAAGATGTGGCTGCCATCCTAACTGAGGTTGCTTTTACAATTAAAGGGTGCCCAGCATACTTGCAACATATTGTTTTTATTGTTCGTCGTGATTGCTTCGAAGATTCCATTCGTTTCAAGAAGTCTAGGTTTAAAAACATTCAGGTTAAAAACATGCAAAAAATATTCAACGACTCCAAGCAGAAACAGCTTGATCGAGATATAGATTAACTCAAAGCTCACACAATAAAATGAAGAAGGCTTAAGTGTGAAGGCCTCAGACCTACGTCATGTGTATGATAAAAAAGTGCCCGGCCATTTACATCTTACCTCTACAGATATAAAAAAAAAATTACTTATTGAAACTTCAGAGAGCTTAAGGTAATGGTAATCTGCTGATTAATTATATTTCTAAGTCTAACTCTAGACCTGAACATGTACACTTTAACACATGCGCAAATCTGAAAATAATAAGGGAATAATTCTTCTTCTTCTTCTTCTTCTTCTTCTTCTTCTTCTTCTTCTTCTTCTTCTTCTTCTTCTTCTTCTTCTTCTTCTTCTTCTTCTTCTTCTTCTTCTTCTTCTTCTTCTTCTTCTTTTTATTATTATTATTATTATTATTATTATTATTATTATTATTATTATTATTATTATTATTATTATTATTATTAGCAGCAGCAGCAGCAGCAGCAGCAGCAGCAGCAGCAGCAGCAGCAGCAGTAGTAGTAGTAGTAGTAGTAGTAGTAGTAGTAGTAGTAGTAGTAGTAGTAGTAGTAGTAGTAGTAGTAGTAGTAGTAGTAGTAGTAGTAGTGATGGTGGTAGTAGTAGTAGTAGTAGTAGTAGTAGTAGTAGTAGTAGTAGTAGTAGTAGTAGTAGTAGTAGTAGTAGTAGTAGTAGTAATAATAATTTTGAATAATAGTAGTAATAGTAGTAGTAGTAGTAGTAGTAGTAGTAGTAGTAGTAGTAGTAGTAGTAGTAGTAGTAGTAGTAGTAGTATTAGTAGTAGTAGTAGTAGTAGTAGTAGTAATAATAATAATTATGAATAATAGTAGTAGTAGTAGTAGTATTAGTATTAGTAGTAGTAGTAGTAGTAGTAGTAGTAGTAGTAGTAGTAGTAGTAGTAGTAGTAGTAGTAGTAGTAATAATAATAATAATTTTGAATAATAGTAGTAGTAGTAGTAGTAGTAGTAATAATAATAATAATAATTTTGAATAATAGTAGTAGTAGTAGTAGTAGTAGTACCATCTTTTGATAAAAGAGCCAGGTGAACAATGAGAACCATCTTTTAATAATAGAGCCAGGTTAACAATGAGGATCATCTCTTAATAATAGAGCCAGGTGAATAATGAGGATCATCTTTTAATAATAGAGCCAGGTGAACAATGAGGACCATCTCTTAATAATAGAGCCAGGTGAACAATGAGGATCATCTCTTAAAAAAAGAGCCAGGTGAACAATGAGGACCATCTCTTAATAAAAGAGCCAGGTGAATAATGAGGATCATCTCTTAATAACAGAGCCAGGTGAACAATGAGGTCATCTCTTAATAATAGAGCCAGGTGAACAATGAGGATCATCTCTTAATAATAGAGCCAGGTGAACTATGAGGATCATCTTTTAATAACAGAGCCAGGTGAACAATGAGGATCATTTCTTAATAATAGAGCCAGGTGAATAATGAGGATCATCTTTTAATAATAGAGCCAGGTGAACAATCAGGACCATCTTTTAATAATAGAGCAAAGTGAACAATGAGGATCATCTCTTAATGATAGAGGCAGGTGAACAATGAGGATCATCTCTTAATAATAGAGCCAGGTGAATAATGAGGATCATCTCTTAATAATAGAGCCAGGTGAACAATGAGGATCATCTCTTAATAATAGAGTCAGGTGAACAATGAGGACCACCCCTTAATAATAGAGCCAGGTGAACAATGAGGACCACCCCTTAATAATAGAGTCAGGTGAACAATGAGGACCACCACTTAATAATAGAGCCAGTTGAACAATAAGGACCACCCCTTAATAATAGAGCCAGTTGAACTATGAGGCCCACCCCTTAATAATAGAGCCAGGTGAACTATGAGGACCACCTCTTAATAATAGAGCCAGGTTAAAAATGAGGACCACCCCTTAATAATAGAGCCAGGTGAACAGTGAGGACCACCCCTTAAAAATAGAGCCAGGTGAACAAGGAGGATCATCTCTTAATAATAGAGCCAGGTGAACAATGAGGATCACCTCTTAATAACAGAGCCAGTTGAACTATGAGGACCACCTCTTAATAATAGAGCCAGGTGAACAATGAGGACCACCTCTTAATAATAGAGCCAGGTTAAAAATGAGGACCACCCCTTAATAATAGAGCCAGGCGAACAATGAGGATCATCTCTTAGTAATAGAGCCAGGCGAACAATGAGGATCATCTCTTAATAATAGAGCCAGGTGAACAATGAGGATCACCTCTTAATAACAGAGCCAGGTGAACTATGAGGACCACCTCTTAATAACAGAGCCAGGTGAACTATGAGGATCATCTCTTAATAATAGAGCCAGGTGAACAATGAGGACCATCTCTTAATAATAGAGCCAGGTGAACAATGAGGACCATCTCTTAATAATAGAGCCAGGTGAACAATGAGGACCATCTCTTAATAATAGAGCCAGGTGAACAATGAGGATCATCTCTTAATAATAGAGCCAGGTGAACAATGAGGATCATCTCTTAATAATAGAGCCAGGTGAACAATGAGGATCATCTCTTAATAATAGAGCCAGGTGAACAATGAGGATCATCTCTTAATAATAGAGCCAGGCGAACAATGAGGATCATCTCTTAATCATAGAGCCAGGTGAACAATGAGGACCATCTCTTAATAATAGAGCCAGGTGAACTATGAGGGCCACCTCTTAATAATAGAGCCAGGTGAACAATGAGGACCATCTCTTAATAATAGAGCCAGGTGAACAATGAGGATCATCTCTTAATAATAGAGCCAGGTGAACAATGAGGATCATCTCTTAATAATAGAGCCAGGTGAACAATGAGGATCATTTCTTAATAATAGAGCCAGGTGAACAATGAAGACCATCTCTTAATAATAGAGCTAGGTGAACAATGAGGACCATCTTTTAATAATAGAGCCAGGTGAACAATGAGGACCATCTCTTATAGCTTAATAATAGAGCCAGGTGAACAATGAGGATCATCTCTTAATAATAGAGCCAGGTGAACAATGAGGACCATCTCTTAATAACAGAGTCAGGCGAACAATGAGGATCATCTAAATGGGCATTTGTTAACCACATTAAAACGTGAGATTTGGCATAAAGTTGTACACTGCTCAACATATTTGCGTCGTGATGTTACTAACCAAAATAAAAAAATGGAAAAATGTGATTATTATTTTCAATTGGTCTAATAATGGGTCCCAAATGAAAGTCTTTTCAAGTTTTTTAGTACTCATTATCACAAACGATAAAGATGTATGTAACGTAAATTAAAACCCTAAATATCAGTACTCATACGTGATGTATTTTGGAAATATGTCATAAAATGGTGGAAAGTAAAATTTGAAAGATGAACAGTCGTTTGTGTGTATATGGAAAATTATTTTAAGTAAGCTATGGTTTACATTATGAAGTTTAGAATTTTACCTCTCTAGTAACTGTTACAGTAATTAGTTTGTAATGAAGGAACTTGCAACACTAGATGAAATGAAGTTTATCCTGTAGAATCCAGCGATTAATTACGATTTTTAATTTCCCACCCAATATAACTCGGGAAACACGAAAGCCCTTTGATGTTGTGATGAAACTCTAGGCCTGTTGCACTCAGATTAAGATCCGCCTCCCACTCTAGATTACATGAACACAATGCATGTTCTTAATAATATAAGAAATGTAAATTAAAGAAGATAGAACAGTTAAGTGCATTTTCCAAATGTTTTTTTTTACCTTATCACATGTTAGTGGCTGACTAACTATGAAAGTTATCTAAAATATTGCACTAAATCTGGTTGCATTACAAAAAAGTGGGTTGTAGAGCGGAAAACCCCCCATAAAATATTAATTTAATCCAGAACAAAGCCCAAATCATGACATTAATATGAAGTTAGCACATAACAGTATAAAAATTGTAGGTTATAAAGACAGTAGAAAGTGACTGTATATTGTTACATATATTTTTAAATGGAAGGAAAGAAAACTTTAAAAAATATTCCTTCATTGCAATAATCACAAATCTGGAGACTTGGATTTGGTTTATGCTTTAAGGTTAAAAGAACAGTTTAAAGCAGAATAAGAATAAGAGTAAGTTTAAAAGGCAAGGACAGATATGAAAAAAAGTAAATCTGCAACGAAATCTGACTATTTTATATCTCATAAAAGCTATTTAAAGCTTGTTTATTGCGTGTGTGTGTGTGTGTGTTTCCTTAAATAAAATGCAATAAAAATATTTTACAACCGTAATTTTTTTTTATCAATTTTTTACATATTGAGTGCTCAAACCTAATCCGCCAAGTTTGTTAGTCTTATATAAAAATTGAAAAAATGATAGTTCGGACCCTTGTTTACATTTTCAGTGCCCTCGCTATCTCGCCCTATGTCTAGATTTTAGCATAGGTCAGGCGTTTTGTAAGAATGTTGTTGTTTAGCAGTGATATCGCAAACAGATGCGTTTTATTTATTGACATTTTTTTTTAATTCCGTTAGTTTAAACGGATTGCAATAGGAACTCTCTGTTTAATAGATTGAAAAAAAAATGAAAAAAGAAAATAGAGTCTAAGATTATTATTTCAGTTTTATTTTCTTCAAAATTGCCAAACTTGTGATTATTTCCAGACAGATAAAAAATTCCAGCCCCGATTTTCCGCGAGAACAGCACAATGGTTACGCCTTGAAGTTGAGTCTATGCGATCTTGAAACTTGTTGCGGCTTGAAGGTTACAGCGTTTATTTCTGCCGAGACAAAATCTTTATGAATTAGGAAGTCATAAATCATACTTTAAACGTGACAGTCATTATCAGCACCTTTGGTTTTGTAATAAATTTAATCCAACAACAACAACATAAACAACAACAACAACTACTACTACTACTACTACTACTACTACTACTACTACTACTACTACTACTACTACTACTACTACTACTACTACTACTACTACTACTACTACTACTACTACTACTACTACTACTACTACTACTACTACTACTACTACTACTACTACTACTACAATTACTACTGCTACTACTACTACTACTACTACTACTACTACTACTACTACTACTACTACTACTACTACTACTACTACTACTACTACTACTACTACTACTACTACTACTGTTACTAATTCTTCTTCTATAAATATAGCAAGCCATACAACTATCAACACTTTTTTCACTACTTACAGTGTATCAACTGAATGGCTCGTGCACCTGCTTCTGTGCTTTTGTTCCTTCTTTCTTTGTTCTTAATACAATTACAAGCATATCAATTTGTTTTTGTTTTTCTTTTTGATTTTTTTTTTTTTTGTAATTTTGTAGTTTGCAATCAATTCTAACGTCTCTCATTTTTCCTTTCAAACAAGTTTGAGTCAATGCTGCTTTAGTTTCTTCTAAAAAAAAAAAAAGGATGAGAAATCCATATTCTAAAATTTTTTTTCTCCAGTTTTCTTTCTTTTTTTTTTTTTTTTGCTTTGCTGCGTTTTTTTTTTTTATTTTATGACAATTTCATGTTTGGCTAGATCTGCCACCTTGAAATATATATTTTTTCTTTTTTTTTTCTTAATATAACTTTTCAGCTGTGCTTCAGTCATGGGGAGCTACCCTGTTTCCATGCAGACCTAGATATGATTCAATATTATCGATCTCCTTTTATCTCCCCGTCTCTCTCTCTCTTTCTCTCTCTCTGGCCTATTTCTTTTAGAGTACATTGTATTTTCCCCAGAAATTCCATAGAACGGATTGTACGCTAATGCGCCGTTTGTGTAGCGTGACGTCATCAGGCTATCTCCAGCCGCCCCAGCCAGGCTGAGCGCAGCGGACCGAACAGTTTCCGGTTTTCATGACAAAAAAAAAACAAAATCGTTGGGTTATCAAGGGGCTTTATTGATTGGGCCTGGTCTCCTGCACTCGGATGAAACCAGTGTTGAAAAAAAAAACACTAGAAAAATCAACGGTTACCAGTTTTTTAGTGTTGTGTCCAGTGAGTTTTTAGATTGGATGAGATGGCAGAGACAGCAATATCGATTTCTTGTATAACGTTATCTTATGACCGTTTTCTGTTTACGATATACATTTCCTTCTTGCCCTCAGAAAGCTAAGTTTTTTTATTGTTTTTTTTTTTGTTTTTTTTTGTCTTTCATTCTCATAGAAATTAAAGAGTTTCAGAAATAATAATAGGGAGACAGGGGAAGAGAATCATTGAGAGAAAAATAGGGGGTGAAAGATAAAGTTTGAATGGGTCATTAGAGAGATTAGAGAGCGAAGGAGAGATAGATAGATAGATAGATAGAGAGAGAGAGAGAGAGAGAGAGAGAGAGAGAGAGAGAGAGAGAGAGAGAGAGAGAGAGAGAGAGAGAGAGAGAGAGAGAGAGAATTAAAAAGAAATAAATGAATCAGACACAGGAAATAAAGATGCTTTATAGTCGTCAGCAAAATGGAGGATGGTGGGTGGGTCCAGCAAGAGAGCTGAAAGATAAGCAGACAGACTAGATGAGCTGCTCGAAGTCTTCTGATCATCAAAGATAAGCAGACAGACTAGATGAGCTGTTCCAAGTCTTCTGATCATCAAAGATAAGCAGACAGACTAGATGAGCTGTTCCAAGTCTTCTGATCATCAAAGATAAGCAGACAGACTAGATGAGCTGTTCGAAGTCTTCTGATCATCAAAGATAAGCAGACAGACTAGATGAGCTGTTCGAAGTCTTCTGATCATCAAAGATAAGTGGTTCAAGCTAAATGAATCGCTTACAGTTAGTTACAGTTTCTATTCTCTTTTACAAATAATCTATCGAGTTTGAAATTACTTTTGTTTTCATTTCTTTTTTTCTTTTTTTTTTTTAGCCTTGTCCTGTTTATTTTCTTTTTTTTCACCTTTTTCTCTTTACTTTTCAAACTAATTTTCTTGTAAAACTATTTATCTCAGTTCGCCCAAGTTTTGCAGGAAACATTGTCGACATCTTGATAAGCTGTGTTTGTTTCAATTCACACAGGGCATCACTAATGATGTGACATTTCAGGTTTATTTTAATTGCTCAATCTATTTGACTCACGTGTAAAGAAAAGCCTCATCCTTTCGCCGAGCGCGCATCAACTCGATTCTCCACGATCTGACAATTTCCACCCCATACCCTTATCATCGTTCAAAACGTCTTCGAAAATTGTGTGTCATTGATCCTCACCTTGAGCCCTTACTTGTTTCATAAATATTTTCATTTTCTGCTTTCTCCCTCTATTCCCCCCTTTTTTTTCTGTCTGTCTGTGCGTCTCTGTCTCTGTCTCTGTCTCTGTCTCTCTCTCTCTCTCTCTCTCTCTCTCTCTCTCTCTCTCTCTCTCTCTCTCTCTCTCTCACTCTCTCACTCTCTCCTTTACTCTCTAAGCATCTATATTTCATTCTCTTTTCCTTGTCTATCTTTCTTTGTCCCTCTGTTTCTCTGTGACTTTCTCTTTCATTCCATATCTTTCCGAATTTATTTCGCCTCCTTTCATTTTTCTCCCCAACCCTCTCTTTTTTCTGTTAGTTTTGTCGTGTTAAACAAATTTCCCGAGATGGAACAGTAACGATTTGCCTCATCGTATCTATCTCTATCTTTCATCTACCATCTATTTAACTAAAGAATCAAACATTTTTTACTCGCTATGTCAACAAAGTAAAAAAATCGAACATTTTGAGGCACTTATCCTATTTGACGACGTCATTAAAATTTCTATTTTTAGATACATGCGGTTCCCCCACTTTCTCATCGAGATGTCATTGAGTCTTAAATGTCAGTGTGTGACATCTGCCATGAAGCGGTCAATATCCGTCGTCTCAAGGTATGGCATTATACAGAATCTGCCACAAACCTGACATTTCAGGCTCTATATTCTTAGAATAATGCCGACCAGGTGGAAATTTTTTCAGCGATTTTCTTATCTTGTACCGAAAGTGAATTCTCAGTGAGCACAGTTTTTATCCTCCTAATGTGATTTTATATAATATTATATATTATGTGTGTGTGTGTGCGTGTGTGTGTGTAACATTTTTGTGCGATATTAATTACAGCTTGTCGACAATAAAAGCAATGCACTAAGATCGTTAGTAGAGTATCTTCAGGAGCTCAGTCTACCATAAACGGTGATATCAGGGTTAGCTTTAAATTGGTTGAAACTGAAGGTAGAGTTAATGCTCTTTTCATTCTTTCTTTTTGTTTTTTTAATTTGCTTACTTACTTATGATATATGTGATTTTTCTCACTGGGGATTATTAATAATCAAATATTTTAGAAATAAATGAAAAGTGTTACAGCGTTTATTTATTTATTTATTTATTTATTTTTTTTTTTTTTGGCGTCTTCCCTTTCAGTTTCACTGTGACCAGTAATAGCATCATGATGAATTTCCTCAAGTATTTATCTGCTCGCCTGATCTTGCAGCCATGTGTTCAAACAAGGTTTCAAACAAAATTTATGCAAGTCACTTTTTCTTACATGGCACAAGAATAATCATAGCAAAGAAAACAATCTAATTCCAGGAAAAATATGTTACAGAGCAAAATTTAATGAGGATCCATGGAATTTTACAAAGTTTCTCCATGGTAAAAAGTATTATCTCTCTTTTCGTATTGCTCAAAAGAGCAGAGATCGGAGAAGTGAGAGCCACAGAGGGTGGCTATAGGAGGAAAGATCTGTTGTAAACCTCATTCTTAAATACGTTCACACCTTGTCCATAATTAGATTAACTATCTTTATTTTCCAAGAGGTAATTACTTATATTTCGCTCCTCTCATCTCAACCTGTCTCGCTGCCCACCCAGAACAATGAAACAGATATTAAGAAAGATCACCATCGGCTGGAGTCTAGCAGTGATTGCTCGCCTCGGTTTTCCCTCAAGTGTTCGAACTCTAGCTGTAAGCGACGCCTGGCCACACAGCAAGTGGTCTCGGCGCCGCTGGCTCATGCTCGCCATCAGATTGAAACACAGTCGCGGTGATTAGCAACTCCAGTTTCTCCTGACTCTTCGGCCAGTGGTCTTTGAGAAAATGGAAGGCTTTCTATTTTTGATCCAACTCATAGGCCATTGACATATATATATATATACTAAATATACTAATAAGAACTGATACCATAACATAAAGTCATTGCTCAACCCTCTTGCCTTAAAACTCGGTTAATATATTTCATAACACGTTAGCTCCAAGTTTATTCACAGACTTGTTCTCTCTCCATAGCTTTAGGTAGGTTATATTCAACTATTTCATCATTATTTTTTTTCATTTGATACAAATAAGTAGGAGTATAATGGAAAAACAAGATACACAAAAAGAGAAATTTGAGGAGAGTAGTCTAATTTTATATGCATATACCAGTATCATTATTTAGTGGGAAATTTTCTTTTTTTAAATATTTTAATCCTCTGTACCTCAAAATGTTTATCATGAAGGATGTATCTTACATGATATCAAATAATACCAAATCAACGAAAACAATGCCATGTCATTAGATTAAAGGACTTGGCTATATACCTCCTCGTTAGGATACTGCGATAGAACTTTGATTTGTGCTGTTCAAGTTCTCACGGCATCTTTTTTTTTACTGGAATGACTATAGTGCGCTGACTTTATTGGACTGAATTAGCTATATCGGCATTAACTTGAGTATGAAACTGGCTACCTTAGCCTGTTGACTTAGCTAGGTTGTGCTTGTTATTTTTTGTTGTTGTTGCTATTTTTTGTTTTGTTTTGTTTTGTTTTTTAACATGACTTGATTATTATATATTACTCTTTATGCTTTGGTAATTTATGCTAATTTTTTAGTCGTAACTTGGCTGTGTAAAGAGGAACAGGAAATGATGGTGCTCTTCAAGACTGGCAGTGACACTTGTCCTCTTCGTAATGCAAAAACAACTCTAGCATAGTTTTGCAGTACTAGCATTTTGAGAACTCATTTACTCACGGGTTTAATAAGAAGAACTAGAAGGCTGTCTTTTTCTAAACCGTTTCTTGGCCTGGTCTGATGGTGGAACCCCACTGTGGTCATTATCCTAACGCTTTGGTTTTTTTAAATGAGCTGATTTCCCCATCAGCTGTCTATTCAGAGGACAACAATTTTGATCACTCGTAGGTCTTTTTCACAGATCTATCTTCAACTGTGTTAGTTGTGTGATTATCTCATTATGCCGAACTGTCAAAAGCCTCGTGTAGTCAATGAAGCATAAGTTTACCTCTTTTCTTGTACGGCTATTCAAGAGCTTATTCTATTAATTTGAAGGATGTATATTTTTTTCATAACTTTTTCCTCTGCAAAATCAAACAGTTCCTCTGCTTATATCTTCATGACCCATAAAACTGGTCGTTCTATGTTATTCCCACTCTGTTGCCAGTGCTATAAATAGAGATTTGGAGGATTCTGGTTGAATCTGACCTGGGCCATAGATTTTGTTGAGTAATGATGCGATCTTATCAATTCCAGAGACCCTAAGAACTTCTAAAATTTCCACTTATATACAGGGCCTGGGCCAGCTGCTTTGCCTAAATTCATCTTCCTCAATGCTGCCCAGACATCATCTTCCATGATAGATGGCCCAGAGACATTGCATTCAATTGCAATCTTGTTCTGTAGTCTTCAAAAAGTTCACTCATGTTCTCTGCCTTTCTGCCTAGAACTTTTTCTTCTTCAATAATGATCGCACCGTTTCTGTTACTTTAGGCATCATGTGGATGAGCAGGTTTTTATTTCCGGACATTTATTTATTGTTTCTGTACATTGGGTGCTCACTACTTCTATGGTAACTGAGTATAGCTTGAAATTGTAGCTTGATGGATAAAAACATATTATTATTATTATTATTATTATTATTATTATTATTATTATTATTATTATTATTATTATTATTATTATTATTATTATTATTATTATTATTATTAGTGGTAGTAGTAGTAGTAGTAGTAGTAGTAGTAGTAGTAGTAGTAGTAGTAGTAGTAGTAGTAGTAGTAGTAGTAGTAGTAGTAGTAGTAGTACCAACAACAAAAGCATAAGGGTCACTTGATAACAATCCTGTAATCTGGGCGTGGCTCTGTCGTGATAGACAGACAGTATAATCAGACCAAGCCCTCAATCAAACTAGTTCAATCGACTTAGGTACTCCGCCTTCAGAAAGAGTTGAGATAATTTTGTTTAAAAAGTCAAATCTTTTGAACAGGATGTTAGTTTTCTCACGTGCCATATACGATCTGGTTCCAGGCGGATGTCATGGTAATCTGAGAAACCCAGAGAGCTACACTTAACAGACATCCCCTCCCACTCTTTAACACACACAGGCTAACCTCTGGCCATGCGCACTCTCGACCGACTCTATTCTCATTTTTTTTGTCTTCTCCATAACCTATCTTTTCCTTTTTTACCATACACGAGACTAACTACCACGGCGGTTTTCTTGAATACTACTGTTCCAAAACATTCACTTTAAATCTAGTCTACGTCTAGATGGTAAGGCAAAGACCATTACAAGAAATACTTATTCTGTATCGGTAGAGATTGGACTGTTACAAGAACATTAATACCAGATGTAATCATAGTGTTATAGCAAAGCTTAGAGTACAGACCTAGTCTCAGTGTAACCGTAGCCTACACTGGTACAAGAACATGAACTTTCATACGTGGCTCTGTCTATATTGTACGCGAGTAGATCTGGATCGATACAAGATGTCTTCATTTGAACTGCATGGAGTAATTCTGCACGCGATATTGAAGCAGTAAATGCACAACCATTCTCTCAAGGTTCCCAGAAATAAAACAAAGAAGTAGCTGTTTTTGATAGCGCCGATCTCTGCGTGTGTTCATGTGATGCGAACTGATGCTAGCAAGGAAGCAAATCAAGATAATGAACATTGCGAAGCTAAAACACACGAGGAATGGATGGTATCATAAGCGATGCTGCGGTTATGTGATGTGTAGACCTCATAGGAGAGCGTCGAATTAATTCAACGCAAAATGTACGGTCACACTAGGTCTAAGTATTTTACTCAGACATTGAAAAGATTTCTCAACGTTCATTCTGAGGTTTCTTGGAGAACTTGACGCCTCAGTTGATCTGAAGGGGCAAGCAGCAGCAGGTAAAGTCACTCGGTGTGGTGTTTGGCTCTTGTCAGCGGATGGAAATGAGTTTGTGGCTCAACTTTTTGCTCTGAATGTCTAACAACGGCTTCAAAATGCACGGCAATATGAGAAGTATTATCAAGAATCTGAAGATTGGATATATCAAGCAGTGCAAAATCTATCAATACCGATCTAATTCCTCACAGACCACAAGTCCTGAACATGACAGATTATGGTGCCTACAAGTGTCACATATGTCAGTTAACATATATTGAACATGACAGAATATACAAGTCTTACATATGTCAGGTAAGTTTAAGGTCCTGAACATAACAGAATATAAAAGTCTCACACCCGTCCTGTCAGTTTACATATAGTAACAGAATACACAACTCTCACTTTTGTCAGGTAGGTTACAGGTCCTGAAGGTAACAGAAAAATGAAGTCTCATCTCTGTTAGGTTACATGTCATGAAGATACCAGAATACAGAAGTCTCACCTCTATCAGGTTAAATATACTAAAGATGACATGATATACAAATCTCACATATGTCAGGTCCCATGTCATAGAGGACAGAAGGTGCCGTCCTATCTTGTCGGTCTACACATCCTGGAGATAAACAAAGAGAGGTCTATTTTCTTGTTTATCATTTTGCCAATTAAATGAAAATCATTCCATGTCAATATTGGGAATGTAGGATTTACTGAAATGATCAGCACAGAGAAGTCATTTGGAAATAGTCATGAGGTAAAAAAACTTTTCGTTTTACGAAAAAAAAAATGTGTCCTTGTCGCACAACGAAAACTTATATGTTTTGATGCAGACTGGGTTTAAGAGCAGGAAAAAGAGTTTCGGTGTTCTTGTTGCCTTATTAGTAATTCTACTCGACACTGGAATGGTTGGCAAGACATGATTCTAAAACAAAGCATGGAGCTATGTGAAAACATATTTTTGAAACAGGTATAAGAAAGGTTTCGTAGCAAAATATCTTCAACGTCAGGGTTGAACTAAAAAAAAATATGCTTGTGGTGGATAGAGAAGGAAGGAAGCGAACAGATCTTGTAGAACAAGTTTCGAAACAGCTCGTAGACTGTAGAGAAGGGAG
>JAWDGP010000091.1:0-2500 GCA_033675545.1 Elysia crispata | reverse complement strand
CTGAAAGGCCAAGGTAAAAAGTTCAAGAAATTTATGTCATGTTGTATTATTGTCACAACCTTCTGGCGATCGATTAAAAGTCTCGATCAGGATTCCTGCTCGGATAGAGGAGAAAACTAGGCAAAGTTTTGAAGATTGTCAACCCACTTTTCAAAAGCTGGGTTCAAACGTACATATTACAATCTTACCTAGACGTGCATATTTTGTTCTTCTCAGATATTTCATGATGAAACCACTTCGAAACGCCGCTTTTTGTGCGATCTATGCAAGTTTTATGAAATGAGAAAATCGATCATTTTTTTTAAATGCACAAAAGATCATAGTTTTAAATAAGGTCTGAGTAAATGAGAGTAAAGATATGGGTTTAAAATAATATTTATGAGTATGCTGGCGGAAAAAATGTTATGGGTAGTGTTGATAATTTTCTTTTTATTCGTCTTAAGAGAGCAATTATGTTTGGGGAAAATCAAAGAGTTATCTCTAAGAGACTTTAAGAGTCATTATCTATAATGTTAAAAGACTGCTTTTTCAAGCTTTTTCAATTTTGTTTTTATTTTTGTCAAATAGGTAGATAACCAGATGATAATTGTGTAAATCGATAAACAGATGCATCGAATATAAAGATTGGATGGATGTTTAGATGAAAGTGGAGTAAAAATTAAGAGTAAAAGACAGAGAGAGAAAGAGTGTGTGTGTGTGTGTGTGAGAGAGAGACAGGCAGACAGGCAGACAGATAGAGAGTCAGACAGACAGAGATTGAGAGAGAGGGGATGGCGAAAGAGTTATAATAGACGGAATGATTGATACGGTGGAAACAACGATCGATTGTAAAATAGATAAAAAAAAAAGTTAAAGAGTAGAAGGGTGGAGGATACAAAAATAAAAAAGGGACGAGAGGGAGGGGATATATATATATATATATATATATATATATATATATATATATATATAGAGAGAGAGAGAGAGAGAGAGAGAGAGAGAGAGAGAGAGAGAGAGAGAGAGAATTTATGTTATTTTCATAAATCTAGTCCAATAGATCGAAAAATATACATAAGTTTAAAATAATATATAACTATCCATACACAGAGATATGTAGATAGATAGATAGGAAAGGGTAGATGGATAGATAGATAGATTCATTTTAGATGAAGCACTAGGTTATGACGATGTATACTTCTCTCCGTGTGTTACCAGTGTATCAGTGGTCTCTCTTTTAGCTGCAGAACTGCCACGCCTCCTCTAGCCTCTCCACCCCCCACCACCACCACCACTCGACATTGCGTGATATTGGTTTTTTGTATTTTGTATTCATTTTTTTCAATCCAAATTTATCGATCCTATCTGTAGGCAGAGAAAGTTCAAACCTTATCTAGGTCGCTGCGTGTCTCCAGTTTTCTTTGATGTCGAGGGACTTTTGGCGTTGCACAATTCATGTTGAAACTTCCATAATTTATAGTCCACATGAACAAAATTAGTTTTAGGTTTAATTTATGTTATAGCCAAGTCACTCCCAGTACCTCCCCCTCCTCCTAAACGAATTTCTAAACTATACGCATTTCTTAAAACAGACTCATTGTAGGAAGACCTGGCCGTAAGATGGAATGAATTGAAGAAGCGATGGCCCTTGCTTTAGCAGGTAGTGTGGACGTCTTTATGAGGCTATTTGTTGTCAAAACGCTCTCTGTTATTATAATGCAATCATGATTGCCAGTTCAAATGAACAGGTGGGGAAGACAATTACATTGCGGAAATGCAAACTTCACAAAAGTAACAGATTTATATCCTCCAGAGCCAGTCAACTGCACTGAAAAAAAGCAAACTTTACAACGATGAACAGGTGTGGAAGACGACCACAATAAAGAAAAAACAAATTTTATAACAATAACAGATACCTCCTCCAGAGCCATATAACTACAATAAAGAAAAGCAATCTTTACAACAGGAGCAGTACTTATTTCCTCCAAAGCCACTTATAGTACAGTTTTAAAGTATATAAAGTCTCGAGACATTTAAAATTTTTTTCTCGTTGTTATGAAGACATTCTTTAAAGGAAGGCAAGATCTAAGGAAGCTAAAGATGGGTGCCATCTTTTGAGCGGACCTCTTTTCAGTTATCTCTCCACCGAGACCATAATGTCGTGCTGATGACACATGACATACAATGTAGTGCTCGACCTGATGTGGTGAAGAAGTGCAAAAATACAAAGCAAAAACGTGAAACTACTCAGACAATATTACAGAGAGACAACAACATTTTTTGGCCCCGAATTATTAAAAATGTATTGGGATACCCTGGAACACTAAAGCTTATGATTATTTTAGATCTAGTTACAATTTGTACAACTCATGCAAGGCAAATTAAGAGTTACAAGTTAATAAAGTGGCTTAACTTGAACGTTTCTCGGCTTACTCGTTGACGATTAGTGGATCTGGTCGATAACTTAGAAATGAAACAGTATAGAAGCACGAAACGCGTGCAAAAGAAGCAGAAGTTTACATTC
>JAWDGP010000090.1:117500-227532 GCA_033675545.1 Elysia crispata | reverse complement strand
ACGGGGAAGTTATAGGTCAAGCTTAGAGCTACAAGAGACTATTCGTTTGACCTTAACTACACCACTAAACACTTGTCTCTCAAGAAGATACGAGATGTGTCGTCACGGGGAAGTTATAGGTCAAGTTTCAGGCTACAAGAGACTATCCGTCCGACCTTAACCACACCACTAAACACTTGTCTCTCAAGAAGATACGAGATGTGCCATCACGGGGAAGTTATAGGTCAAGCTTAGGCTACAAGAGACTATCCGTCCGACCTTAACCACACCACTAAACACTTGTCTCTCAAGAAGATACGAGATAGACGTATGTGCCGTGGCAAGAAGATACGATATGTGGAGTCACGGGGAAGTTATAGGTCAAGCTTAGGGCTACAAGAGACTATCCGTCCGACCTTAACCACACCACTAAACACTTGTCTCTCAAGAAGATACGAGACAGACGTATGTGCCGTCACGGGCAAGAAGTTATATGTCAAGTTTCAGGCTACAAGAGACTATCCGTCCGACCTTAACTACACCACTAAACACTTGTGTCTCAAGAAGATACGAGACAGACGCATGTGCCGTCACGGTGTCAAGTTATACAAGAGACTATCCGTCCGACCTGAACTATACCACTAAACACTTGTCTCTCAAGAAGATACGAGATTTGCCAATCACGGCGAAGTTATATGTCAAGCTTAGGGCTACAAGGAGCTGTCCGTCGCGCCTTAGCACACCACTAAACACTTGTCTCTCAAGAAGATACCAGATGTGCCGTCACGGGCAAGTTATTTATATGTCAAGCTTAGAGCTACAACAGACTATCCAAATCCGACTAACTACACCACCTAAAACATATATAAGGAAAGATACAGAGACGACAATATACCGTCAAGCTTATCAAGGGCTACAAGAGACTATCCGTCCGACCTTAACTACACCACTAAACTCTTGTCTCTCAAGGAGATAGAGATAGACGTATGTGCCGTCACGGGGAAGTTATATGTCAAGCTTAGAGCTACAAGAGACTATCTGTCCGACCTTAACCAAACCACTAAACACTTGTCTCTCAAGAAGATACGAGATGTGCCGTCACGGGGAAGTTATATGTCAAGCTTAGGGCTACAAGAGACTATCCGTCCCACCTTAACTACACCACTAAACACTTGTCTCTCAAGAAGATACGAGATGTGCCGTCACGGGGAAGTTATATGTCAAGCTTAGGGCTACAAGAGACTATCCGTCCCACCTTAACTACACCACTAAACACTTGTCTCTCAAGAAGATACGAGACAGACGTATGTGCCGTCACGGGGAAGTTATATGTCAAGTTTCAGGCTACAAGAGACTATCCGTTTGACCTTAACCACACCACTAAACACTTGTCTCTCAAGGAGATAGAGATAGACGTATGTGCCGTCACGGGGAAGTTATATGTCAAGTTTCAGGCTACAAGAGACTATCCGTCCGACCTTAACTACACCACTAAACACTTGTCTCTCAAGAAGATACGAGACAGACGTATGTGCCGTCACGGGGAAGTTATATGTCAAGCTTAGGGCTACAAGAGACTATCCGTCCGACCTTAACTAAACCACTAAACACTTGTCTCTCAAGGAGACAGAGATAGACGTGTGTGCCGTCACGGGGAAGTTATATGTCAAGTTTCAGGCTACAAGAGACTATCCGTCCGACCTTCACTACACCACTAAACACTTGTCTCTCAAGGAGATACGAGACAGACGTATGTGCCGTCACGGGGAAGTTATATGTCAAGCTTAGAGCTACAAGAGACTATCCGTCCGACCTTAAATACACCACTAAACACTTGTCTCTCAAGAAGATACGAGATGTGCCGTCACGGGGAAGTTATATGTCAAGCTTAGGGCTACAAGAGACTATCCGTCCGACCTTAACCAAACCACTAAACACTTGTCTCTCAAGAAGATACGAGATGTGCCGTCACGGGGAAGTTATATGTCAAGTTTCAGGCTACAAGAGACTATCCGTCCGACCTTAACCACACCACTAAACACTTGTCTCTCAAGGAGATAGAGATAGACGTATGTGCCGTCACGGGGAAGTTATATGTCAAGTTTCAGGCTACAAGAGACTATCCGTCCGACCTTAACTACACCACTAAACACTTGTCTCTCAAGAAGATACGAGACAGACGTATGTGCCGTCACGGGGAAGTTATATGTCAAGTTTCAGGCTACAAGAGACTATCCGTTTGACCTTAACCACACCACTAAACACTTGTCTCTCAAGGAGATAGAGATAGACGTATGTGCCGTCACGGGGAAGTTATATGTCAAGCTTAGGGCTACAAGAGACTATCCGTCCGACCTTAACTTTACCACTAAACACTTGTGTCTCAAGGAGATAGAGATAGACGTATGTGCCGTCACGGGGAAGTTATATGTCAAGCTTAGAGCTACAAGAGACTATCCGTCCGACCTTAACTACACCACTAAACACTTGGCTCTCAAGAAGATACAAGGATGGGATGAAAGTTTTTCATTTTTTCTCTAAAAACCATGAATCTAATGAATAGACTATATCAATACAAAGAATAATCACATAAGCAATTAGAATTTTTCTTAGGTGCAGAAATCATCATAAGCGATGATAATGCCATATTAATTGTATATGATACTTCTGTATACTGTTCTGCTTTAATCAACAGAACACAACTAATGACGTCACATTCGAGCAAATCCTGCCCGTATCATTGGTCGGCTCAGATTACGTCACTTTCCCCTCACTTCCGGCTGACAAATCAACGGATTTCACAGATCTCTTCTCAGCTGTTGCAGTTTTCAATGACACTCTGATTCAGGTGAATCTGGAAGAATGTTCGAGATAACAATACTTGTGGTTGTTTTTTTTTTTTTTCTGTGTTATGTTCATAGAAATTTTAGTGCGGTGTGCATTATTTCACGTTGTCGACAGACAAGGTGAAGAAATGAGAGAATATTAAGATCTGTAAAAGCAATTTGTTCAAGTATTCCGCTTTTTTTTTTGTGTGTATGAAATAATAAACTTCGAACAGTAAAAAGGATTGAAGAGAAAGACATATCAGTACTTAGGAAAGGAATTTTGAAACCAAGCAATATATTCCTCACTTACATCAAGATTCATTATAATCCTTAGCCTGTGGATAATAATTCTCTATTTCATAACACTTGTTGAAACCCAGATCTAACAAAAAATAGGATCATTTAGCAGCAAAGGCCCATAATAACTATCTGTTTATAGAATACTAGTGTATTTTCCAAGTTTAAAGATTGCAGGTTTTCCTGCTAAATCTACCCCTTTAAACCAACAAGGTTCCAGATTATAACATCACATTGGACAAAGCTGGAGATGTTGGCAGACTGAATCTCTCTGCTTCCGGTTTTCATCACGTGACAGGAAATAAACCATTTTACTTGTATGCGCAACTGAGAGCAGAATACAGTAAGTGAATCGTCAATGTGTTTCATGGTGTCCGAAAAAAACAAACAAACCAACGGCACAGGAAAAACAAAACAAAACAATTTTAAATGTTAAGAGGTGGCAATTATGAACTAATTCAATAAAACGAATACATGTTCTTCTACCTACATCATTCAAATTTATCTTCCCTTTGTACTTGATATTAAATTCGTGCAAATTAAGAAATATATATTTATTGAGAGGTTTACCTTGGTACCGAGAGAGTTACAGCCTTTTTCTTTTTTAATTCATCTTTTTTTCCTACTGGGTATATTTTATCACATTGCCTTTTTCTGTCCTTACAAGTAGAAAAGGATGTATCATCCTGGTTACTTATCCATGTGTCTATTTCCTCATCTTCCTCAGGTAAATCGGTATCTAAGGACACCCACCTTAATGGACCTTTCGGCTTGTGCTCTGTGAAGCTCCTTCCTCAGAGTTTGTGGAGAAGTGTGTACACACTCCATGTGTCCGGTCCCCTCTTAGCCATGGAAGTGTATATTGCCATGGTGGTCGAGGAAGAGGACCATGTCAACAGTGCCAAAGTGAAGGTGTGGGATGCCGCACAGACAGAATATATACCCACCACCTGTCAGGCAGTGGAAGGTGAGAAACCAGGAAGGAGATATGAAACATAGAGGGAAAGAGGAAAAGAAATACATGTATAGTTTTTATCTAATCCTTTTGATATTTTGTTAAAATAAGAGAGCAAGACCGACAGAGCAGCTGTATGTGTGACAGAGAGATCCAGAGAGGGAAGGATAAAGATAGAGTTAGAGAGAAAGAGAGAGATAGAGAGGGGAGTCAGAGAGAGGGGTAGAGAGAAAGGGGGAAGGGAAGCAGAGAGAGAGAGAGAGAGAGAGAGAGAGAGAGAGAGAGAGAGAGAGAGAGAGAGAGAGAGAGAGAGAGAGAGAGAGAGAGAGGGGAGGCAAGAAGGGAGGAAATTGCGGAGGTTCTGAAGATTAAATATAATAAGAAGCTTGCTAACTCTCATCAATCGAAGACAAAAAAATTGCCCCTCATTTCCACTTCCAGGATTCTATGAAAACAACACTATGCTCAACGTGGGTGAACTTTATTACTGTCGTCTTAAACTATTTCTGAAATATAACTTGTTATGTACATAGTCCACTATGTTTACTAAACATAGAATTCTTCGGTCAACCAATGCTCTACAGGAACAAGGTATGTGGGCTGTTACCTTAAACTCCCGCCGAAAAGGCAAGTGTGTTCCATCGGGGATCCCCAGAAGCCACCGCTAGCGGCTTACGTGTTCGCCCGAACACACGGGGTAGCCACCTGCTACCAGATGGGTGTGAGAGAGAATCTTGCGCCAGACACGGTAAGAAACCAAGTGAAGCGAAAGAAAGACAGAGGGGAAGAACACAATAATGTAAATGCGAAAGATAAACAAGGAGAGGCAGAGAAGGAAAGAGAAAGTAAGAAAACGAGAAACCACGGGAAAAGAGATCAATAGAGCGTAGCGGCCTACTTTATTATAAATTCTCATAGGCTTCGCTTGTTTGTTTTAGATAGAGCGTTGCAGGTGGTAAAATGTTTTTCACATCATTTTTTTTATTGAGTGAATTTGAAGTGGGTCATGACTTTCACACTGTCATAACATCTCTGCAAACTGAGCCATGAAAGAATCACTATTACTAGACAAACTACGACAGTAACAAGAATCTACATCCACATAGAAACTCTAGAACTTGTTGAAGGACGTTCAGAAATACGACTCGACAAGTTTAATAAAAGAAGTACTACTTTTCTTTTCATTTGTTCCTCAGGACTTTAACGCCGAAGATTACCTGGCATCTTTGAGACCCGTTGAAGTCTGCCCAGACAGCCCCCAAACCCCGACAGAGTTTATTCCAACAACTGAGGAGTCTTCCACTACAGAAACTTCCGCTATCGACGAAGACCCGCCGATTGCTGCCCCTGTCAAACTGGAGGAAGCGATTACCTTAGCTAAGCAAATCAAAAAGGAACTAAAAATAGACGTCAAAACAACATCCTCTTTTCAACGGAAAAAGCAAACAGCTGGGGATTTCCGCACGGGGTCCGTATCTCTCGGAGTCATAAGCCTCGTTTTGGTGTCACTGCCGTTTTGTATAGTCATCTTGGTGGATCTCCATAGTTTGGTGTTATATTTGAAGAAGTTTTTGAGAAAACATCGCAGGAGGCAAAATGTTTTTGTGATAAAGTAAACCGTCACCAGTAGTACAGAAAAAAACAAAAAACAAACGATGACCACTTTAAAAGGTCTCTCTGAAGTGTCAAAGAGACGAGAGACAAATGGTCAATTTACATGTGGGATACATTTCATCTGAAAAATACTCCATTCAACAGATTTGATTCCGTAGTTATATCGTTTAAAGTATTCATGACTGAGTTCAGTGCTGGAGAAAACCTACTTGAGCTTTATCTCCTAAGAAAGAAACATTGGTTGTATAATGGAGGTATTAAGAAAACTATATAAGTTATTCATAGCTCCACTGGTTGTATATTAATTATTACACGGAGACAAAACAAACACCGAAGTTTTGTTGATAGCTTGGTTCTCTCACGGAGTTCACGTCCCGAACTGCCATTTTAAAACAAAAAACAGTAGACCTAAATGTATCTTCTCTATGTCTCTTGTTGATAGTAAACAAGATACTGATCTACACTTTAAAAAGGCGGTCATTTAAAAAAAAATATATAAAGTATGTCACAGCCTCGGTCTGGCAACGAAGAGTTGAAAGGTCATGACCTATAGCACCCCAACTGCTTTAAACTTCCAATACATGGTGTCTGCATATTTCCAGATAATTACTCCATGTCCGAAATAATGAACGGTTCTTTCAACTCCCAAAGATTACACGGGCACTCATAAAGTTATACTGATACCTGGTAAATGGTAAAACAAATTTTGATCATTTTCATTTTGATTTTTTTTTGTGCAAAACGGAATAAAAGTTTTAAAATCAAAATACGGTTAAATCAGATATTTAAGGAACACAATACATCGAGGTCTGAAATATGACTTATGCTATTCTCTATTTTATACTATTGTGAATGAACTTCATCCATTTTGATGCTCATATAATAATTATCTTCATCACAAATACTGATTGTACATTATGTTGGGGTGTTTAATAAAATGTTTTATTGTTGTTGTTTCGATCTAGATATTGCTACTTTTTGTGAATTTAGTATACTGTTTCACTCACGTTGCGTGTAAATATAAATACATGTAATTAAAAACGTGTTTTATGTATCCTAGTTATTTAAAAAGCTTGTCAGAGGACAAGGCTTCATCAGCCTTGTAAGTTTACTGAAACAAGAAATAAATATATTTGACACCGCTATTGTGCAAAATACATTTCGCGAATGGTCATAAGTATGAAAACACAAACTCCGCCCTGATAGTAACCCACAGGGACCTGCTTTGCAGGTTCAAGTCCCCAAACCTAAGTTTGATACACAAGAAGGCCCGATATCACATCGTAATGGACGGGTTATATCAAACACCAAATTAAAAAACAAAAGCACGAAACAACACGAACTCAACAGTCGTAGAAATTTGAATTTTTTCTTCAAGTTTCAATAGCTACATATATAATTATCTTTTATCTTGATTGGAGAGCTAGCAGGATTTTTTTTTTCATAACCGTCAAAAATTTTGGTAGCACCAGATTTATTTATAGACCGCACTATTCAGGGCTATCGTGGAACAGATCCACGTAGAGTTCACTCGAAGGCCGTTTTTAATCTTATACCAATCATAATTAGCTAATTTAGAACCAAAAAAAAATAATCACAATCTATTTATAGAACAGCTTCGAGGTCAATTATACACGAATCTATACATTTGGTGTAAAACTTTTCACATTACAGACAAGATTAGGAGTGACTCTCTTAGTTTATACTGCACAAATAAGTGAAATGAAGTGAAGTGAAGTGAAAAATCTTTATTCATCCCTCAACAAAAATATCAATAAAAAAAAAAGTGAAATAGGTTACTAAGCAATAAATTTATCTTACATAAAACAACATAAATGTATATAAATAATCATAGAGACAACTGCTGTAGAGAGGCAAAAATATGAAAAAGACGTATTCAGCAAATGATAAAAAAAATCTTTGTATACTGTAAAAAGTACAAAATGCGTCAACTTAAAATTGCTGAAATAATATGAATGAAAGCAATTTGAAAAACAAAGTTAATATGCACTGCATGTATTAATTGTGTAGAACTGGGATTTTTACTAAGAAATATCAACACATTAAGAAGTTGTCATAAATAACAAACATACATCTGTCGACTCAGTACTGCACATCCAATAATTGGAAACATCCCTTATGTTCCCCTGTTATGAGTTCGAGTTGGTGGTTGAGTTTCAGGAAAAAACATCTAAGTTTGTTTCCTATTTAGAAAAGATCTGAAATCACCTTGAAGCCCATGGGTTGCATCATACTATCAAGTAATCAAACAAACCCCAAGAATTGTAAACAGAGTTATTGGGAAAGAACTAGACTTTGTTGAGGAGCATACATCTTAGTAAACTGCAGTTCAAAATGAAAAATTATTCCAAAAAATATTTTTTTTTTTTTATCTTGTTCAGTCATAACCCAAGCAGACTGGAGAGACTTAGGTTCTGTTTAAATTTTTAGGCATAAAATTATCTCTAAACTAAAAAGTATATATGTACTTTTATATAATTCAAAACGTGTTTTAGATTTTTTTTCAAACCATTTTCCTCTAGGATAAATAATTTTTTCCCTTTGTTTTGAACAAAAAATAATATCTAAGACGTTTAAAAAAGATATTGAAATAGGCCTAAAGTAATACACATGTATAATTTTGGTTTTGTTGATTTGATATGTTTGAAAGAAATTTTTGTGGAATGTAACTTAAAGCTGAATTGGATAAAAAGGAGAGAAAAGAATGGAGACACAGAGAGAGAGAAAGAGAGAGAGAGAGAGAGAGAGAGAGAGAGAGAGAGAGAGAGAGAGAGAGAGAGAGAGAGAGAGAGAGAGAGAGAGAGAGAGAGGGAGAGAGAGATTGAGAGAGACTGAGAGAGAGTGGAAGAGAGAGACAGATTGAGAGAGAGAGTGGGAGAGAGAGACAGAGATTGAGAGAGAGAAAGAGACAGATATTGAGAGGGAGAGAGAGAGAGAGAGAGAGAGAGAGAGAGAGAGAGAGAGAGAGAGAGAGAGAGAGGGGGGGGGAAGAGAGAGAAAGTAAGATAGACAAAGAAGAAGAGATTTAACTTGAAATTCTGTTGAGCTATTCAAAAATAGTGTGATCTTGCATTTAACAAATAAACAGTTTCACCACAATATCACTGCTTTTGTCGTTCATGCATTTTACACAGCAACTTTATTGGTGGCATCTTTTTGTACAGCTCTGCTATTTTTACACTTTTTTTCCTGCAGAGTTATGTAATGTATTGACACTTAAGCCACCTGCTCAATTAGCACTTCGGTGATCTACACAGTTTTACTCCAAGAAATCTTTCTTGTAAGTCCGCAGCCAATAATCATCTTTTGGTGTGCCGACAATCTTTGAAGTAAGTCAGCAATAGATAATCAACAATCACCATTTGTTGGTGCTCCGTTGCGGAATGCTACACCCAGTGTAAACATGAATATTTATAGTTGATTGTTTTTATGGCACTTGAAACTTATCTAGATTAAGAACTAACACTACAGTGACATCAACAGCAGAGTAATGTACGGTAGGCAAATTAATTAAAACGCAGTAAATTTCATCCACAATTATGCCACAAAAATTCATGAAACAAATTCAGATTGTGAAAATGTTATACAGGTACAAAATGGGATGTCAAAAAAGCTGGATTTTTTCCCACAGTCAGGCAAATTGAAGCTGTTGAACCATCCACATAATTATAGTCATGGAATCTTTTTATCTGTTAAGCGTTCTTATTTTAAAAATATGCCTGCAAAAACACAGTTATCGAAAAATCTATACTACCATTCAGCATCTAAACAGATAGCATTAGCGATATATAAAATATAAAGGCGTTTAGAAAATAATTGATGGCACATAAAAATGTCAACGATAAGTATATCTTCAAATCGTCAATAGCAACGTAACACTTTTAATCACTAAAAATGGAAAAAAATTAAGGAGTAATATATTAATATCAGAATGCATTTTAACTAAAATTTAAAGTACAAGCTTTAACAATGTATACCATATTACAAGTATTAATGCTTTTTTAAATCCTTAAATTCAATAAGATTTCTGGACTAAAACTAAAAAGAGCTTAGAAGCAGCACGATTCATAGATGTTGAACTGATTTCATGAATTGAATGAAAAAAACAATATTTGGAAACTGTTCAAATGCTGCTTGATCTGTAACATTATTTTTTAATTTGTGAGTGGAACCCACAAACCAAGAATATTTGTGGAGAATTAAAACAGAAACAGAAAAAAGCAAGTTTTGTTTTCTTTAAACTATGAATAAAAGCAACTTTTGTAAAATTAATCCCTTATCTGATAGGCTAAATTACACACATTTGCTTTGTTTGAAGTATAATCTAAAGAAAAAAAATTCAGAGTCAGCTGATTGAAACAATGTTAGTAAAAAGTTCAAATCCGATCCTTCAGATCATTCATATATCACGAAAGTAACAAACCTGCATCCAACTCCTTGGTATTGGTCGTTTTAAGCTTAGACTTACACTTTGTAGAATACATATACATACTTATGTTTTGGGAAATTTCACTGATAATGTTTTTATTCAAGTTTATTTTTACTGTTCTTCTCCTTCCACACAATACTGACAGTTGCACTCCGGAAAGTTTACCTGCCCTCCCAAGGGTATTTCTTCCCATAAATAGCAACATATGCCGGAAGTTGGTGTTTGATACAGAAGAGTTTGTTGAAGTGTTGAAGGTAGCCCTAAGGATTCAACTGTCTCTCTTGGTCTAAAGACACAATGATTTATGTTCCGCAGATCACCACTTGGATTTTCCTCATCTTGATTGCCCCTACTGCTACCTACATCTAAATCACTATTTTCGTGTTTATCATCATATGCATCATATGCATCTTTGTCATTGCTTGATTCTTTATCGCATTTTACATCTTCTATATTGCCCCTCATGTCTCGAGACAAAGCTGAACTCACTGCGACCAAGCTTAAAGTGAACAAGCTATGGGGTCTTTGTGAGAGAAAAGCCAGGATTTCTAAACATTCACTGAATCGAGCATCCAGCAAAAATTGACGTATTTCTGGATCCCAACATAGGCGGACAATATCAAAACGTGTGAAGTAGTGGTTTGTTATGAAATATCGAGCAATACCGGGACAGTTGCCAAGAAGAGCTAAAGCCAGAGGAGACACTGCTACTTTCCTCAGGTAAGGCGACAATTTGAGATCATATACAGAGATGCAGTTTGAGGAAAACCTAAACTCATAACTGCTCCATAGACATTCTAATGGGGGGAAGCCTTGCATGACCAATGCACGTATTTTAGGCTTTCTCATGATGTTGAACGCTCGGTGAAGGCAGCCTTGATCTCGTCGAGTGAAGGTAGGATTTTCTGCCGCACACTGCAGCAGTTTGCTCATCATGCTGAAGTCAGGCCACATTGCAGCCCAAGTAAGCGGACTAAATCTTTCATTATTCTCAACTGTGCTAACAGCAGCTCCACTTTGCCGCAGCAGTTTCACTGCAGGGTTGTTACAGCTGTATAGAGCAAACTTTGAGGCAGTAAAACCAAACTGGCCTTCAAGGTCTAGGTCAACACCAGCTGATATGAGATGCTGCATACAAAGAAGTCGCATTTCTGATTCGCAGTATGCTGCGAGCATAAGGGCACTCATTCCATGTTTATCCTTGTAGTTCAGTGTCGAGAGAGGCAAATGTTTTGCTAAGTATTTTACACATTCAACTTCTTCATTCATCACAGCCATTGTGAGAGCTGTTCGCCCGTTGTGAGATTCCACAGTAAAATCTGCTCCTGATTCCACTAGAAACCGCAGACAGTTTAAGTAACCATAATTTGCTGCTAACATGGACGCTGATATCCCGTTAACTTGAACATTTATTTCCGCACCATGGCGCACCAGTATTTTCAAAATTTCACATCTCACAGCGTCTTCTTCATTGGGAATACCTCCACTGTGAGGATCCGGGATGACACACTCTAAAAGTGGAGGATTCTCTACGTTACAGTCTTCTTTGAGCAAACATTGTCCCGACTCTAAAAGATGCTTTATCTTTTCAACATTCCTTTCATTTATAGCCTGGATAAGGACAGATTTGTCCATCTTCAGGAACAGTTAGGCAATTTCTGCTGGAAAAAATGTGTGAAGATCTTGCGGGTATATATATAAAAAAAAAATAAATTCTAACATGCTAAGTTGCTTGTACTGCTACTAATTTCTATTTCGTTGAAGCAATTTATGCTTGTAGACAACAAACAAATTCTAGGCTTCGATTCACTGCCTTGATATTGCTAAACATATCACCACATATGTTTAAAGGCAGGAAAAAAACAGCGAATCCAGTTTTTTTTCACTTTGTAGAAGCTTATGCTCTTGGTCAAGACCTAGGCAGAATTGCTTTGTTTCATATGAAAAAGTCATTTGCCCGCCTCAGTGCATACAATCTGTCTCTGGAGGAGGAAAAAGACAAGGAAATATATATAAAAGATTGTCAGTGACAATATTTAAATGAGTTATTTACAAAATGATAAAATTATTTTCATCATCGTTCCTTTACATTTTCTAAATCTTTGTTTCACAACTGGCCAAAAGCATTTAAAAAATGGATCCCAAGGCTCAGTGTGACTATACTCAGAAGAGAAAAAAATCCTAATGTTGGTCTAAATCCCACAAATAATAAATAAAAAAAAAATGCAATGCCTTTGGATATGAAAAGAAAGTGTTTTGCTGTAGCAGCTGCAAACGTTGTGAGGATATCAAAATGAGATGTTTCAAGCATTCCTAAACGCTGTATTAAATCTCTGTATTGGTTTAATTATTTATTTTTTATTTTTTCATTTTTTTAAACCACAGCCCTCCGGGATCAGTTTATATAACGTATAATTGCTGCAGGTTTTATAACCCTCTAAGCCTATTCTAGATCAGTCAGATAATTTATCTTCATTGAGTTAAAATTGTAAAAATCTTAATCTTATCTGGGTCTACAAGCTAGAAGTTAGACTCAATGTTACAAATATTAGACTTCAGATCTAAAAACATTCTGTGGAGTATGATTACAAATAGTGTGAATCTAGATCCAGTTCTACTTCTAATCAAAACGTCTCAATCTGCCTCACTGGGAGAGCGACTATCAAAACCAGAAAAGAGAATGTAACAATAACAAAAGAGTTAAAGAAAATTGTGCCGCATGGATTTAGATAGATCTAAATACACATGACTATATCATAATGTATAGTAATTTTTGTTGTTCTGGAGAGATTTGTAGACATTGTGTATCTCAAGCGAGAGATTCCCATCCGGATTCTATATCTGGTATTATAAATTGCAGATATCGGACAAACTCGGCTATACAATTGTATTTTTCTCAATGGATTTGATATACTGAACACGAATATGGTTTTATTCGTCGCAAATAAATTATTTTCAAGATTTAAGCATTTTTAGGTTGCTCTAGAATCCCATTAAACTGCATGTTTCGATTTCGTCGGGAAACATTTCTGTTGTGAAGCCCGATGTGAAGTGAGCCGACATCTGCAATTTTACCCTATCTAACTATACCGATAGATTGAGACTGGATTAGATATAAGATTATGGAAAATGGAGTATTAAAGCTCTCGATCTTAGTGGGGATCAAGTAAAGCCCTTGAGCTGCAAAGGGATGGTTTGCGATTCCAGTTTTCGTCTCGAATACAACAGGGTCAGGTACTTGATATGAGCATTGTTGACATTAACTACAGCCAGACCAAAATAATGGGTTTCCGGAACTCGGATTAGTTAAGACGACCTCACACGAAGAGGCTATTTGTACTTTCGTTCGTATGTTTATAATATTCTTTGGTTCCCAACGATTGATTGAATAATAAAAAAAGTAAAAGTAAGACAAAGAGCCTATTTTGTTATCATTGTAAATAGAAATAAAAATCAAATAAATCAAAGATATTACTGATATGCTAATCGTTTTATTCTATCTTATATTTATAGCTATTGTGCTCTTCGTTCTTACTGCTAGCTGATGTTCAAAATTATGGCATTTATTTAGTGAAACCAGCGAAGCTTACCTTGGTTAGGTAATGATTGTTTCCGATTTTATGGAAACAGTCGTCAGGAACGGAGGTGTCAATTGAGAAACGCGGGAGGTGTCACTAGCCAGACTTTAGAGTGTAACTCATTTGTGCTTGTATACATCCACTTGAAAGAATAATTATAATACTTTTTAAACACGAATAACATTTTAGGACAAACTGCTTGAGTCCGTATTTATCATCTTTTTCTCCTTATCTTGACCTTGGTTGTAAAAATTTAGAGACATTTCCAACTTTTCCCCTTAACTGTCATCTCTCACTCAGGTCTATTGCCTTTTACCTCACGTTGATGCTTATTGGTGTAATGTTTATACATGTACAAAAGGATTACTTCGAAAAGCTAACAAAACTAGGGGCAATTTATCAAGTGAAAACAATTTTTTTTTAAATAACAGTACACGCATGCCTACAAACCAAAGTTTCCTAAATTTTAAGTCCACGTTGACTTTTGAGTCAATTGAATATGTTGCTTTTGAACTGATGGTGACATGATTTAAAAACACAACAACAAATCAAATAAACGTTGTGTTGCGAGAGAATGCGTTAATGGTGGTGGTTTTTTTTTTTTTTTTTTTTTTTTTACATTCGCCTGTTGTCAATGATTAGATAATTTTTTGAAGAGAATTATCTCTTTTGATCCCAATGCATACTTGCAGTGTCACAGATTTTGGAACTGAGATGTCAATCACCGAGGTATACCTTCTGAATGTGCCAGTATTGATCAGCATTTTTACTCTCTAATGTTTTAATTGCGTTGCTTTTTAATGTCTACAGAAATCTGATTTATATGAATTTGTTAAAAAGTTGTTAGAAGCTGTTAGCAGTTATAACACTTCTATTACAGTCATTTCATACACAGTTGACAATATTAATTGCAAAATAAAAAATAAAAACAACAACAACAACTTTAGAAGCGGCTAAGACCTTTAAATGTTGTCAAATCTGGAATGTGACACTTCGTTAAAATTTATTCCATTAACACATATAATTATTCATACGTTTGAGTTTGTTTGGGTTTGTTTGTTTGTTTGTTTTTTGTTGGTAAAAACGTTTTTTTTTAAACACCTATGCTCGTTTAACTATGCAAACGGTTTACTTAAACCGAAATCGTGACACGGTCATCGTTCGTTCATCGTTAGTAAAGCGAAACAGCTTGCGTAGTGGACAGCGATCATCTTAACGTTTTTCTATTCTGATCTTTTAGTTGCATTCGTAGAAGCGTGAAATGATCTAGCTGTCTCTGGTTATGCATTTATCTCGCTGTGTACACGATAATATCATTTACAATAAACTTAGAAGATCTTGTTATAGGAACTAAGGGGCTATTAAAACAACAAAAACAAAAAAAAAAACCCGACAAAAACAATTAAAAGAACAACAAAAACAAAACGTTGAACTTATTTTCAGAACCGGTTGTGCAACAGTTGATGCTTTATTATCACAACTGGTAACGAAAGTGTCACTATCACGATGAAAGTGTCACATTCCATGGAACAAATAAATAACATAGTTCCAAGGAAACTAGATTTATTGATGCTTTAACCCAAACATCTCAGTAATATAATAATTTTTACCAAAAGCTTTAGGATGAGCCATTTAAAGTATTGTACACAACTTTAAAAAGGAATGTTGCTATGGTGACTTTCTAAAAATAAACACCTCACGTCACAGTAAAATAAGGAAAAAAAAGCAACATGGCGGTGAATGGTTAGGATTCCGACTATATTGAACAACATTCCTGTCTTCAAAGTCACTTTGGTAATAGACTTGATAATTTTTCCAGCACTAGATATTGCTTTATTATCCACTAAATGGAGCATGTCTTATTCGAAAAATTAATCCCTTATTAAGATCTGTGAGAGTCTAGGATTTTAGTCAAATCAAGCGCTAGCCTAGACAGAGATTTAGAAATTAGATAGATCTAGATCTAGATCTAGATGTCTAGATCTTGATTCTAGATTCTAGATCTAGCTTAAATTTCTGGAAAATCAAGATCTAGATCTAGACTAAATCCTGTTATGAATTTTTTCATTAACGCTTTTTCTATGAGATTGATTCATGTATGCAGCATCAATTTCATTTTCCGAATTTAAAACAGTTTTATAAGCTGATACATCAGATGACAAGTGGTATTGGTAAAGTAGTCTATCAGTATTTCTGTAGGCCTGAGGAAACTCTTCTTTGATAAAAATACTCATGTCACACTTCCCAGGGGCCATCTTAAAACCCTAAAAATCATAATAAAGAAGAAATGTCTAAAGCATGTGTTTACTAAATCTAGATTTAGATCTAGATCTAATGTATTAGACCTAAATAAAATTTATCATTTTATAAAATTTAACAGTCAGCAATAGCCTTTCTACAATACATTTCTAGACTATATTGATCACAACAGTTGAGTGCCTTGATAGCTGTTTTTCTGCTTAGAGCAGATTTCATGAAAATTGTATTTGAAAACATCAGATCATGATTGTAAATGTAAGTGAGATATCAGTAGTGACTATGATCAATCAAAAAAGATTGCAATGCATGATTATTAATTAAACAGAGAGAATTTTGCTGTTTGATAATATCTTTCTTAGTTTCTAAGTATCTGGCCTTCCTCATTTCTGTCCGCATATAGAGAAAGTATTGGCGCGAGTAATCATATTCAGCCTATAAATTTTGGTAAAATTGCAGATATAAGCCCGCCTCACATCAGACTTCACAATTGAATGCTTCCTGCTGAAATGAAATTTTTAGTTTAATGGGATTTTAGAGCAACACAAAAATGCTTACATCTTAAAAAGTATTTATTTGCGACGAATAAAATGTTTATTATTTGTGTTCAGCATATCAAATTCATTAAGAAAAATACAATTTTAAAGTTTAGGGTGTGCTGGGCCGATATCTGCAATAATACCTAAATTTTGTGTATACTACATATTTGAATTGAAAAGTGCAATATTTAAATTTTGTTCATAATTTTATTACATACCATTGCAGAGTCATGTACCAGCCAGTGAATGCAACGTAGATTGTCTTTGGAAGAATTATGCCAGTGTCTAGCAGGTAAGACAAAATTATTTCATCAACAGAACTCTTGTCATACTGACAATCTATTTTTTTTTTAATAAAATTGTGTCTGTGTAAGAAAGTGCTTAGGTAAAGCGTGTGACTGTGAGAAGTGTTAAAGGATCAAGTGATTCAAGTTTTCTTGCAAGTGTGTTTTAACCTTTGCTAGAAAAGATCAGAAATATTTGGTGGTTGTATCATTCAGCAGCTCCTGGTGAATAAGAAAAAATGTACAAAGATGCCCTGAAATAGTTAGTAAGTTTCCGAATAAATATTTAGAACTCTTTTAATTTATATTCCTTGACATGCATATCAGTGATTCATCTTAAAATTGTTCAGTAATTTAAATTAAAATATTAAGTTTCTTCAATTCCATTGCCCAAGAAATGAACTAAATCTTCCATGAGCATGAAAATTTTATACTTGGAGATAAATTAATTTATGAATTAAATTTGCATACAAGAAGTGCATCAAACATTTTGATCATCTATCATGATAAACTAAAAGATCTCCAAAGTCAGTATTTTCTGTTCCAGTATTAAATGTAAAAACAAATGCTATTCTTACTCTCAGAATCGTAATGTGTCTTTTAATGTTTTTTTAAAAAAAAAGAAAGAAAAGAATTGCAATATTATACTCCAGGAAAATATTATACTTTTACCATATTCCAATTGCTGTAAATTTCAACCAAGAAGTGTCAGTTACTAAAAATTTTATGTACCCAACACAATAGAATTGTTTGGAAATTATGATGCTTAAGGGCATGTTTGAAGACATAGAATGATACATCTGAGAAATTTTACTCTCTTTATTGATTTGGTGAAGTCTTTTTTGATTTATTTGAATCATTTTAGGGCCACTTTTGAATTACCAAGCCTATCTTTGTTTCATAATGTTATTGTTTCTGTGACGTTGATGATTTAATTGTCAATTTTGTTTATGATCTAACCTTTTTTTATTGTTCATAATCTAATACCTAGGTATGCTCATGCTGGGTTCTCAACTACCTACTCAACATCTTTCGGCTCCAGCGCTGCATCAATACCAAGAGCCTCGTCTGGTGGGAAGTCCAGCTTAAACAATGGCTACGCTCAAAGCTACAGGTCAGTGTGGATTTTGTTCAATAATAAAAAATTAAGGATTGTCTAAATGGGGCGTCACTCAACTTGAATTAACATATGGAAACAGAAGATAACGTAACATTGATTTACATTGAAACATTTTGCATACTTTTTTTACTTTCATCTATTTCAATTGTGCTTGTTGCTGAGAATATATTTATTTATGAGCCTAAAATTAGTTTCATATCTTCTTTTGGCATTCTTCATGGTTTTGAATGTTTTGATTCTAATTTTGACTCCCTGGAATGTGACTTGACTTTTCTGGTGTACTTCAAGATAAGAATACTTGGTTTTACCCTCTCTGAGAGGTTATCTTTACTTATTTTCAGTTTGTTATTCATTGATCTGAGTGAGTCTTCATTTTTTTTTTTTTTTGATGTGCTGTTGAGGGTCTTGAGTCATATGTATACTTTGTTTAGAACCATTAAACTATTGATCTAACTGTGAACCGTTTAATCAACCAGGTCGAGAGCCTTGCCTAGTGGTCCAGGACCCCTAGACCCACATGGTCGAAAGCTCAGCAGCTACAATGTTGGGGGTGGTACGTCCTCACCAACCAGTTACGAGGTTAGACGCAACCGCACACCCAACCGAGTTGGTCCTCTCAAAGCGGACCATACTTCGTCTTTCGCTGTAGGCGTTGGCTCTACTGGCAGCAGCCGCTACTTGTCTGATCATGGTCGGGCCGGAGGATACAATAATGGTAGCAACTATCGCAGCACCTCAATCCTTTCCCGTCCTATGGCCACTTCTTACCGCCGCACCAGTACCAGCTCGAATGGAACGTCAGGGTACGAGACTGGAGGGAAGGGAGATGACTTAGGGACAACTATGCGGCCACTGAGTGGCTCTAGACCAAGAAAGTCATCGAGCCTAGTTGATCTGTCTAACCTGAGCATCAACTCCAACACTAGTTCCAACCGTAACAGGGGGACTGTCGGAGGAAGTGACCGCCTGTACAATGACAGATCTTATGGCGTAGGAGAGAGAGCTGCAGGATCATCTTCCAGAAACAGTGGCGGCATCGGTGGGAATTACCATGACGATGACATCTTTGGCGCTGGCCGAAGCAGCGGCCTCGGAGGAGGTGGGTCAAACTACCTGGACCAAGAACGCCCTGATGGGACTTCTCGCGTTCGCTACACTCCCAGCATGTCGCGGGAGACGAGCCCTACGGGTCCAATACCAGTGAGGAGAGGAGTGGCTGCAGTGCTGGCTGGAGAGACGGAATCCCCGACCAAGTCTTCCATGAGCAACCAGAGTTCGAGCAGCTCTATGTCGAATGGGGTAAGGAGAACCATTCTGTAATGGTTGCCTTCTCTCTCTCTTTCTGTCTCTCTCTTCCTCCATCGAACAAGTCTTCCATGAGCAACCACAGTTCAAGCAGCTCTATGTTGAACGGGGTAAGGAGAACCATTCTGTAATGGTCGCCTTCTCTCTCTCTTCCTCAGTCGAACAAGTCTTCCATGAGCAACCACAGTTCAAGCAGCTCTATGTCAAACAGGGTAAGGAGAACCATTCTGTAATGGTTGCCTTCTCTCTATCTTTCTGTCTCTCTCTTCCTCCGTCGAACAAGTCTTCCATGAGCAACCACAGTTCAAGCAGCTCTATGTCGAACGGGGTAAGGAGAACCATTCTGTAATGGTTGCCTTCTCTCTATCTTTCTGTCTCTCTCTTCCTCCGTCGAACAAGTCTTCCATGAGCAACCACAGTTCAAGCAGCTCTATGTCGAACGGGGTCAGGAGAACCATTCTGTAATGGTCGCCTTCTCTCTCTCTTCCTCCGTCGAACAAGTCTTCCATGAGCAACCAGAGTTCAAGCAGTTCTATGTCGAACGGGGTAAGGAGAACCATTCTGTAATGGTTGCCTTCTCTCTATCTTTCTGTCTCTCTCTTCCTCCTTCGAACAAGTCTTCCATGAGCAACCAGAGTTCAAGCAGCTCTATGTCGAACGGGGTAAGGAGAACCATTCTGTAATGGTTGCCTTCTCTCTCTCTTTCTGTCTCTCTCTCTATCTCTGTCTCTCTCTCTCTCTCTCTGTCTCTCTCTCTCTCTCTCTCTCTGTCTCTCTCTCTGTCTCTGTCTCTCTGTCTCTGTCTCTGTCTCTCTCTCTGTCTCTGTCTGTCTCTCTCTCTCTCTCTCTCTCTCTCTCTCTCTTTCTCTCTCTGTCTCTCCCTCTTTCTCTCCATCCCCCCGTCTCTGTCTCCTTTCAGTATCTTTCAAATTCTTCATGCTTCCAACTTTTATCCTGAGTTTGATATTTGATAGGAAAAAAGTTGTTTTATACCTATCTGAGAATTTTTTTTTGCATTTTGGTTTCATAATTGTGACCAACATATATTGAGATGATATTTTTATCACAGTCATTATGATCATGGCATCCAGTTTCCTTGATTTTGATATGTGATATATATGGATCTATTAGCTATTCTTTTCAACTCTTCTTTAGCTTATTAACTCACTCAGCACTGAGGCCTCTCTGCATTAATGCCCTGAGCCACTGGCTGTTTTTAAGTTATTTTAAAAGATCATATTTCAAAAAGTTATCAATGCAAAAACCTAAAAAAATTTTTGTGTAGGTAGGTTTTTTTTTCTAATCTGCACTGCACACAAGTTTGACATACACTGTAATATTCCCGGTAATACCAAGACAAACAATGTCAGTTCCTTGATATGATCGTTTATTGTAGACCAAATGACTACCTCGGCAGAACACAGAACTGGCGGGCTAGGCACAAACAATGTACATTTATATTCAAATCTTTGGTTAAGAGTTATCTTCCTTAGTACATGTAATATTATAACAAGTGCATAATGTACTGTAGGTACTGATTATACTATTGTTACGAATGATTAATTTTTTATGAATTTTCAAGTGACACATCAATTTCGTAAAAAGAAAAAAATTCTCCCACTGTAAAAAAAGTCTGATACACATTATTATATTAGATGAAAAAGGGATACGGTAAGAAGAGAAAATCTACATATTTGAACTTGTTAAATATAAGTCAGACAAGAATAGGAGAGCTTAGAGAATCCATTCTTTGATTTTTACACATTCAATGCCAAATCTAGATCTAGTTTTTAGAAATCTAGATCTAGTTCCAGTTTATATTTAACTTTTTTCAACAGCCTAACAAAGTTTATTTAGATCGAGATATGCAAACTAATAAATTTGAAAGTATAGAGTTGTTTCCTTTCCCTATAAACTAGATTTAGATTACTAAATGCTGGTTTGGAAAGTAAAATAGACATTCAAAGTTAAAACCGAGTATTCTCGGTTTTCGTATGCAAAGGAAGTAATAGGGCAGCCAAGTATACCCTGTATTCGTGCTGAGTGAGTTAAAAACTTGTCATTTTAATAAAATTTGCCATCCTGGCTACAGTTTCTATATTTTGCTTTACTTTATCCTTCAGGTTTGACAGAGGTAGAGAGATCTGCTTTTTTTTTCTGGCTGTACTTTTTTGAAAAATATTTCCATGTTGTTTTCTGTAATAATCAGGACTTGGGGGGAAAAATAATTGAAGGGGTATGGAAACTTTGAATGTCCTGTAATTATGTATTGATGAATACATCGAATGTCACAGCTTTACGTCCCCACCCCGGACCTACCCCAGAGTTATTCCTCTCAACAAACCTCCCACTCTAGCCGCAGTAGCTCCTCTCACCTGGAGAACGCTGCTGCCCACGCGGCGCCCTCTAGATATTATGCTGTTGTGAGTTTTACTCAGGCCGGATTTTTTCTCTTAAAACCTATTGTTATCTTGAATCTTGTTTATGGTTACAAGAAGATTCCACAGTTTGATTTTTTTGGGGGTGGGTTATGTTTTTTCTCTTTGGCTTGAGTGATGAAATTTAATTAGATAAATTGAAAGCTTGAAAGTTGTGTTTACTATTTTCTTTCCGTGTTTTCAAACAATTTCGCTTATTGTCATGTTAAATGTTTTTTTTTTAAATTAAATTATAGGCATATATATATATATATGTATATATCTAATGATGGAAGCAAAACAAAAACACAATAGGAACAACTATTTAGTAATTTGTTAGGGGAAAAAAAATCAAAGGGAAGAAACAAGCCAAAAAGGTCTAATGAGGATAAATTTTATACTGCAAGCAGTTCAAATGATTTTCATATTAAAGAAAGAAAGTAATCATCATACACTACAGTAGGTAGTATCAAGATAAATTGAATATTACTGACTGAAGGTATTTCAATTGTTTTCCATGCAGATATAAAGATTTTAAATGTTTTTTTTCCTTTAATTGCAGATCTATTTAATTGAAACTCAAAACATCCAACATGGTTGTTTTTCATTGAAAATTCAGGTGTATTCATTTATGAGTAATTTTGTATTGTCATTTCTAGGTTGATAGTAATAAAGTTATTTTCACTGATTTCTGTCAAATTTTTTTATAAATCTCTTTCAAGTCATTATCATAAATTTCATTGATAAGTCTTTCAATGCATTTTATTTTTTTCTGCGGGGTTGAAAATTTAATTCACCTTTTCATCTTTTGATCCTCAGAATGTGAAATACCGCGATGGAGGGAAAATTGGTTTGAGAAACTTGGGAAACACGGTAAGCTGCTTTGAGTCTCAATATGCGAATCTATGGTGACATTTTTTTCCTTTCATTATTTCAGTTTTGTTTTTTTTGTTTTTTTGTTCTCTGGTTTAGCAAGGCTGGAAGTGGGGCAGTCATGATAATATAGCCAGATGTCTGGCTCATGGCATAGAATCACATTTAGTTGTTTTTAATTATAGGTTTTTGTTTTCTTAAGAAATAGAGATTGGTCATTTTTGGGACTGCTTGCTGTTATTCAGTTAGTTTTCCTAGGTTAAAAAATAATGTTCCCCTTTGCAGCGGAGAGAAAGAGAGGCGGACAGGTAGAAGAGGGAGGGTGAAAGAGGGTGAAGATGGCAGTGATACTAAACTGAGATAAAGGTTGCAGAAATTATTCTCATACAGAATTGGGAAACTAGTAGCATGAGTGAATTCCACGGCACCAATGGGTCTTTGCCTCTGAGAGTAATTTTGACTTGCCTCTCTTGCTTTTATATTGCAAATGACGAAGACTAAGTGTGGAAACAGGAGTCAAGTGCTGTATTTTTATCATATTATTATTTATTACATTTTAGATTGAAATTTTGTGATTTCGACACAGAGCATTCAAATTAATTTATTTCCATCAAAAAGAAACCCAAAGCTCCAAAGGAATTGACATTGCAATCATTCAATATCTTCAGCTGTAGGGAAAGTTTAAAACCTCTGCTGAATGCACTACCTGAAGTCGTGACTGTAAAAATCGAGTTGTCCAATGAGTGTGCAGAGGTAGAAGTGGCAAAAGAGATGTGTCCCATTTATAACATCTGTGCTGTTTTGTGTTTTGTGCCTTGCAGTGCTTCATGAACAGCGTGCTGCAATGTTTGAGTAACACGCGAGAGCTGCTGGACTACTGTCTGGAAGAGAAGTACCACAAAGAGATCAACACGACAACCAGTAACATGAAGGGCAGTCTCTTCAAAGGTGAGAAAACCCCTGTGTTAAGAGTTAAGCTCTAGCATTGATAGAAATTTCAAGGACGAGTTGCGGGTTGTTTTTAACAATGACTGTCTCAAAATCACGTGGAGCTCAATTCTTATGTAAAAAGGGAAAGATGGGTGCTTTTAAAAGTAAGGTATAAATCTGTTGTTTCTGTATATTTTTGTAGCTGATTCAACAGGCACTCTAGATTCAAAGCATGCAATATAAAAAAAAATTTAAAATTGAGCGATAGTGTTGTCTTGAGAGATTCATTGAGTCAGATGGAGCAAATACAAGTTTTGATTAAAACCATCAAAGCCTTTTTTCCCCCTTTTATGATAGGCCTACGTAGTTTCTTCACAATGTTAGGGTTTTTGTTATTTTTTTTTTTGAGAGGAAAGTTAGTTTCAGATATTTTCCCCCTGGAAATCATTTGATTATGTATTTGTCATCGATATCCATTTGATTGAATTTATGTATCTGGCCTTTTGGGCTCGTCAGTGCACATGATGTGTGTTGTCCTTCAACGTCTGTCAGTTTGATTCAAAGTTTCTTTTTTTCTTGATAGCCTATGCTCAGCTTATGCAATCCATGTGGAAAGAAAAATCGGAGAGCTATGTGTCGCCCAACGCTTTCAAGACACAAATTCAGAAATTTGCACCGAGATTCATGGGATACTCGTGAGTGAAGTGTTTAGATATATGTGCTGTTGCTCTGTTTAATGTTAATATCTTTCACTTTTGGTATTGTCGAGCAAAATTAGGTTGGATTCATTTTTATGTGTTGTTTCGTACCAAAACTTGAGAAAATTGATTTTTCTTTTTTATGATTCTTGTTTTATTTTGATTTAAGTAAATGGCTTTTTGCAGGTTTACTTTATTTTTTTTTTTTGAATGAAAATCCTAAGTAGTAGGAAAAACTTTGACTTTTTCAATGGTTGTAGAAAGAATGGAAGAAAAAAAAAAATTCAGTCAAATGCAGGAATTAAGTAAAACATTTTTTATTTTTACATATACTGTAACAGTATTATTATCTTATTTAGCCTGCCAGTAAGTGAGCATGATTATTATCTTTTTTGACTATTGCTGTGATGACCTTTTGTCTACGTTTTTAGCCAACAAGACAGTCAGGAGTTTCTGCGCTATCTCTTGGAGGGTCTGCATGAAGATGTCAATCGAGTCACCAAGAAAACTGCCCCCATTATCCTTGACGATGATGCTTTAGAGAAGAAGAGGTAGGGTGTGTGGGGAACAAATTCACCATCCTCATCATCATAATTATTCCACTTTCCATCCCAACATTTGAGATTATGTTCTTACACAAACCAATCCATAATCTTTTCTATTGGTTGAGCCTTATTTCTTTTTCTCTTTACTTTGATTGTAATGGAATGTTGCAGGCCTTATCTTTGGGTCATGTGGTTGAAAGATACTTGTATTTGTTAACTGCATTTTTTTCTTTGCTAACATTAATATTGACATATCCATCTGGTTTACCAAATTTTTTTTTCTAAATTTTTGTATTCTTAAGAGCTCATACAATATCATCTGAGTCTTTCTCCTCAATTTATTTTGAAGTTATTTCTATACAATTCATTGTGCCTCCCATTTTGCCATCTCCAGTGATGTCGGCAAGGCCCAAGATTACTGGAAAGCCTATTTGAACAGAGACAACAGTCTCATTGTAGGTGAGTTACTGCCCTTGGCCAACTCACTAGTATATTCCAAAGGTTAGGAAGTAAGATATGGATTTGGTTAAACACAGAGATACCACTTTTCTGGCAATTGCTGGAAATCGGACAGTCAGGCAATTCGAAAATTGCCTGGAAACTTAATCTAAAATGGAAAAATGTGGATGAGAAAAAATTATAAACTTGTGGTCAAATAGAATGAAGTACGATGAAGACGATCTTACTCAAACAGATTGTAGAGTCATTGAAGTGATTGATTGGAATTGAATATGTGTATGAAAAAAGTTCAGGCAAAATTTTCAGACTGGGTGGCATCTCTGTAAACAGGCATAGAATCCTAGTTTGGTGGTATAAAGAAAACATTAAACATGAAATCAAAATAGAGGTTTATAAATTTACAACAGTCTTTTGGTTATAAAAGTTTTGATTAATACAATGTTCCTGCTTTCTGATGAGATATTTTGAATTTGATTACGGCATGCAATATTGACTGAAAAAGCTCTAAGTGTTAATAATTTTATCCCTTTTTTTTTCTTTTTTTCCCACCGATTTGTAAAATGATTTTCCCCCTTATATTTGACCTTTTTTTCCACAAATGAAAAAAAAATGTTTTTTTTTACATCTCAGATATCTTCGTGGGACAGCTGAAAAGTGAGCTTCACTTCTCGCCTTGTCGCCACCGCTCTGTAACCTTTGACCCATTCTGGGACCTGTCTCTGTCCATCCCTAAGGTAAGTTAGTTTCGGGCCGCCTTTGCTTGAGACAAACCAGAAGTCAATCAGTACCAAACTGGCATAACTTGTAAATGATCACAATGCCATTAAGTATTGTTTTACAATTTAATCTCATAGTGTTTTAAAGAAAAAAAAATAAAACTAAATGTGAAAAGAGGCTCTACAGGATATTATCATAATTTTAAGATTCATTTGAAAACACAGTAAATGTAAAACATATTGAGAGATGTAAAAAATGTCTATAAGTTAACATGAAAATTCAATTCTTGGATGTAGAGCTTTGTAGGAAAAGCTTTGTTAAATGTGATTAAAGGAGTAGAAAGTTTTTTTTTGTCATGTCATCTCTTGGATGTAGAGCTTTGTAGGAAAAGCTTTGTTAAGTGTGATTAAAGCAGCAGTAAGTTGTTTTTGTCCTGTCATCTCTTGGATGTAGAGCTTTCTAGGAAAAGCTTTGTTAAGTGTGATTAAAGGAGCAGTAACTTGTTATTATGCTATCCGTAAACAAGCTCCTCTTGTCCTTCTCAGAACCGGTCTGAGGTGAACCTCGAAGACTGCATCAAGCTGTTCATGAAGGAGGAAGAGTTGGCCGCAGAGGAGAGGCCGGTGGGTTGGTGGTTCAGATGGTTCAGGGGTTAGATAGTTAAATGGGTTCAGAGTTATTGGTTCATGGTCAGATGGTTCAGGGGTTAGATAGTTAAATGGGTTCAGAGTTATTGGTTCATGGTCAGATGGTTCAGGGGTTAGATAGTTAAAGGGTTCAGAGTTATTGGTTCATGGTCAGATGGTTCAGGGGTTAGATAGTTAAATGGGTTCAGAGTTATTGGTGCATGGTCAGATGGTTCAGGGGTTAGATAGTTAAAGAGTTCAGAGTTATTGGTTCATGGTCAGATGGTTCAGGGGTTAGATAGTTAAAGGGTTCAGAGTTATTGGTGCATGGTCAGATGGTTCAGGGGTTAGATAGTTAAATGGGTTCAGAGTTATTGGTGCATGGTCAGATGGTTCAGGGGTTAGATAGTTAAATGGGTTCAGAGTTATTGATTCATGGTCAGATGGTTCAAGGGTTAGATAGTTAAAGGGTTCAGAGTTATTGGTTCATGGTCAGATGGTTCAGGGGTTAGATAGTTAAATGGGTTCAGAGTTATTGGTTCATGGTCAGATGGTTCAGGGGTTAGATAGTTAAATGGGTTCAGAGTTATTGGTTCATGGTCAGATGGTTCAGGGGTTAGATAGTTAAATGGGTTCAGAGTTATTGGTTCATGGTCAGATGGTTCAGGGGTTAGATAGTTAAAGAGTTCAGAGTTATTGGTTCATGGTCAGATGGTTCAGGGGTTAGATAGTTAAAGGGTTCAGAGTTATTGGTTCATGGTCAGATGGTTCAGGGGTTAGATAGTTAAATGGGTTCAGAGTTATTGGTTCATGGTCAGATGGTTCAGGGGTTAGATAGTTAAATGGGTTCAGAGTTATTGGTTCATGATCAGATGGTTCAGAGTTAGATGATTCAGGATTCAAATGGTTCAAGTTTAGATCAGTGATATTGAGTGGGTTAAGTTAAGGTGACAAGGCTTAGATGAGCAGTGGTTCTTAGTAAAGGAAATTGATTTGATTAATTCTGTCCTTTCCCAATCTGTTTTAAATCTTTTTTTTTAAACGATCATTAGAAAGCTGTGAATTTTCACATAGAGTGCATAAAAGTGCAGAGCCTTGTGGGAATTCTTAGCCACGCAGTTATTTAAATTTGCATGATAATGAATGTTTAAAAAAAATTTGTAAATGGATTGGGATTTCACAAAATGGGTTAACTATTCCTATTGTCAGACAAAAGTTTGAAAGGTTAAAGATATGCAATGGGACCAAACTTGAAGCTCTAAAAGGATGACTGTGATGGAAGAGGTAGAGAGTCGCAAGTTCATAGAGTAACTATAAATCAGCTTACAAAAAAAAACCATGGAAGTTAACAGTTCTGATAGATTAAAAAATTTTGTAAAATATCTATTTTGTGTTTGAGCCTTTCATGACACGTGTGGTACATGGTTCCTCATACCCTTTTTTTTTTTCCTCGTGGGTAACTTATGTCAGCTCTTGTATGTATTTTTACACAAATTGTAGATCTGCAGTCCACGATGTGCTCTACCGATATGTCTTGTCTTTTGACCACACGAGTTTGGCTTTTATTTTTTAGTAGCATTCATACATATTTTTCTTTGAATATTTAATTTGTAACAAATTTATTGAGCTGTTATTTGATTCTCACCTGCCTTTTTCCTTTTTCTCTCTCCTTACAGATGTGTGCCAAGTGCAAGGCAAGGCAATCGTGTACAAAGAGCTTCTCTATACAACGCTTCCCCAAAATCCTGGTGCTTCGTATCCTTTTTACTTTCACAAGTTGCATCAGTTCAGTCTTTCTAAATTTGTATTTGGGAATTCTATATTTCTTTTCTTTCTTTTTTTTTTTTTTTAATTTTTTTGAACACTTATGAAACTCAATGAAAAATATCTTTTTCATAAAATGGATATCAGGGGAATCAATCAAAAAAATTTTTTTTTGATAACCATACTTTCTACAAACTTGTCTTTAGACACCAGACACAAAAACTGGAGAACGAGGTGTTTGACTAGATTCATTAACAACGTCTGGGTTCAAAGGTTACTAATTAGTTAAGACTCTCCTTCAGATCTCAAAGAAGGGGTATGTGTATAGGGTTTTAAGAGTAAAACCACTGTCGCTCTTTCATCTAGAAAACCAAAAAGGAGTGTAGAATCCTTGACCCACTGCTCACCCTCAGATCTGAAGCGTTTCAGCCAGGAAAGATTCGGCAGAAAGCTCAGCACTTTGGTTGACTTCCCTCCCAACAAACTAGATCTGACAGAATACGCAGCGGAGTCTGCCGGTCAAGGGTCGCGGCGTGTGCTGTATGACCTTTACGCTGTGTCCAACCACTCGGGAGGCACCAGCTCCGGCCACTACACTGCGTATTGCAAAAACCCTTACAGCGGCGACTGGAGCTTCTTCAACGATGCAAGGTGTGTGCGCATGGTGATCCTCTTGGGTTTTTTTCCCTCTTGCCTATATTTTTCCCTGGTTTTTTCATCTGCTGCTAAATAGTTCTCATACCAGATAATCCAAGGTTCCCTTTTTTTTCTGATTTCTTCATCTGCTGTTAAATTGTTCTCATACCAGATTATTCAATGGTTTGGGATTTTTTTATCCAAATGTTTGGAATTTTTTTATTCAAAGGTTTGGAATTCTCCTGTCTTGAAGTGACAGGAAAGATGCTCTCGTAGAAATGTTTAGGAAAAAAAATTTACTAAAAACTCTACCTTTTACTCTTTAACTACTACTTGTACATTGACAGCTGTTTTTTTTTTTTACTAACTCTATTGTTGCTGCTGCTTTACTGGTACTACCAAGGTTAATTATGCTAAATCAAGCTACTTCTGCTGCTCTACAACTGCCATCACATTTGGCGCTTGGCTTCTCTTCATTTCTCTTGTGCTACAGCTTCTACCATTTAAGCCAAACTAAAAAAAAAAAAAAAAAAAAAAAACCTAAAATTTGCTGCCCTTATTGCCTACGGCAAAAAGGGCAGTAAGTAAGTAAAAACTAAAATTTGGGTTCTCAAAGTGTCTTTAAAACTATAAATTGAATCAGTGGGATATATATAACACAAGAAGTTTTTTCTGCGTATCATTCTTAAATCTTAACTTCTTAGAACAAAATTATCATGCGAATTTTTTTTTTAGTCTTTTTATGATTGTTATATTTTAACATTCTTCACTTCTGCAGAGTATCAAACGCCAGATCCAACCAGGCTGTTTCCTCAGAGGCCTACGTCCTTTTCTACGAGCTGTGCAGCTAGTGCTTTGCAACATGAAAACGGCTCTCACAAAGCAGGAGAACGAGAGAACAATTGCTTCAGCCACATCTGCAACACAAATGGCAAGAAAATTACATGTGATCCAGAGGTCTAGGTCTATAAGGCTCTAGTCTATAGAGTTGTATGAATTCAAGAATTCATACGTGGTATTTGATGGACTTTAAAGAATATCAAGATTATTTCCTCATACTGGATTGCATCTTTTCCAATTCTTTCCAGGGCAGTTGTTTTTAAACTTTCTGTGCTTGTAGAATTGCTGTGTGAGTTTTTTTTTTTCAACTTCCTCCCTGCTATCTCTCCGTGGTTTTTTCGTTCTTCTTTCTGTATTCTTGAAGTGGAAAGTGAATGTGTTATGGAAATTTTCTACCAAGTGTTTCACAAGTGTGTTTGAAAATTTCTTTGGTTGTAACTGAAGTCGTGTTATCATTAAACATAATGATGCATGTTGTTATGTGTGAAAGGAAAATAACCATTTTTTTTTTAATATTTATCTTCCTATTTGAAAACGCCTCCTGTTTTTTTTTACTCTCCAGTTTTGTATCCAATGTCTTTCTACACTTTGAACTGTGACTATGGATTATTGAAGAAGTGGCTAGTGTGATATGAAACGATTATGATGTACTTAAGTATGAACAGAACAAAACTCTGAAGTGTGAACAATTTTATGTCTTTACTTTAACATTCTACAGAAAACTCAAATTCACTGGGGTTTTTTTGTTTTTTTTTTAGTTTGAAGGAAACATTTAAATTTTCGATATCTCTTTATAGCCTCTGTTGAAGGCAGGGCAGAGTTCAGTAGATGATGCCCCAAGAATATCAGCAAGGAAAGCATTTTTGGATGAATTAAATCTGGTAATTGGAAGTCTAATGAAAAGTCAGGGACTACATAATGTATGGTACCATGTGATGAAAGAGAAATTTAAGATTCAAGAGCCATAAATGATATCGACCAGATACCCTTGGAAGTTTATAACATATCAATAAATAAAAAAAAAAATCAGGAAATTTGAATAGAAGTATACATTTTGGCTGCTGTGTTTTTTTCTTTTTGCCTGTTATACGTCACAGGAAAAAAAATCTGGTCTTATAGAAAACATATACCTCAGAAAAAAGGTAATTGATAAAGAGGGGTTTGGAGTGATCTTTGCTTGCGAGGGAGTCTGTTTTAATTTGTTAATTTGAAGCAAATTACAAGATACATTTGGCATCCCTTAGAGAATCACAGCGATATACCTGTAAAAAATCCACATACCATTAAAGGTGTTGGATTTATTTTTACCTTTTCTTTCAAAATCTTGCAAATTAGTTCTAATGATTGGGATGTCGGTATTTTCAATCAGGAAAAATATATGTTTTCGAAGTAGATAAATTTCTTTTTATCTGACTGTTTTTTTTTTTAAGATTAGAAAGAGATGTTAATTTAATTCAGTTTTTACCGTCTAGAAACTCGGGGGAAAAAAATATTGCATCAAGTATAATGTCTTTGAAATTGTTGTGAGCGGCATGCAATTTATTTGGAGTGCACGTAGATATGAGTCAAATGTTTTTATGATCAATACTCCTCATAGTTTACTATACATAAATTTATCCGTCCCTGTATTTAAAAGAATGTTTTCTCCTCAAGCATACTCGGCCAGTATTATTAAGAGCTGATGTGTACAGCCACAGTTGAGAAGATTTTAATAGTCTAGTTGGTTTTTTTTTTTTGTTTAATTTAAGAAATGAACATCTTAATTTGATCTGTTGTATACTTTGATATATTAATTTTTTTTTCATGGTCAGTTATTTCTAGTTTGGTCTCTATGTGTCAAGTTTTTTTCTTTATTAAATATGTTTTGAACAAAGAGAAATTGTTATTACAATCATTTTACACTGATATAATATATCCTTAATTTAAGTGAAATAATTGCCTTACTTTAATTCATCAGCGTAACTATGTGGATTTCAGATTGCATGTTTCAGTAAAAATTTATCTTAAGATAATGTTTATAATCTAATCAAGCAAGCTTAGTTTTTTTTTGTCCAAAAGTCAAATCACAGATCATGCTTATATTGATAAATTAATTCATTTGGAAAATGCTTTAATTTAATGCTTGAAATGGAATGTTAAAGATAATTATGTTTCTTGACAAAGGAAACACTTTTGGACCTATAAGTCATTTTACATTTATCCTTCGTAAGTGAGAAATAAAATTCGTTCTTTCGGATCCCAATAGTCATGTGTTAAAGTAGGGCAAGGTGCTTCGCATACTGTGATAAAAAAGTGTTAGATATCATGTTTAAAGATCTGCAATCTGTTATAATAAAAGCAAGATAAAGAACGGAGGCTCTGTAAGAGAACAAAAGTTATGTATGCAAATGTGAAGAGAGTGAAGCTATTTAAAACGTACAAATTTTATTTATGGTGGATTCATGGAGTCATAGTATGATTTTTTTATATGAAAATATTTATGCATAAAATCTTTTTCCCTATGTTTATTTAAAGTTTGGTTGAATTTGAATAAATACTTCACCATGAAGAGTATTTTTAAATTATTTTTTTATATACATATTTATATGATTTATGATCTATATACATATATAGTAGATTATTGACACAATTATATCCTATACTAGATGCTTCAGTTAAGTTATTGATAGAGAAGGAAACGTTTAAATTGTTTGTTTCGTTAAATATTTTTGCCTTTCCTGATATGATGAAATCAAACAGTTGATCATTCAAGATGAACTGAAGATTTTAATATAATAAATTCCATTATTTCGATACGATTGAGATTGATGGATCTCTTCCACTCTTGTAAAAGTTGATCTCAGATCTTCTGTTTTTAGTCCCTGTTGAAGGCAGGGCAGAACTCAATAGATGATGCCCCCTCGGCAAACAAAGCACGACTGGATAAATTGAATCTGGTAATTGGAAAGTCTCTGGTGAAAAGTCATTGGCTACATAATGTATGTTACCATGAAACTAAGAAGAGAAATTTAAGATTCAAGGGCCATAAAGAATCTTGCCTCAAATCTCTGGGAAGTTTATAACATATCAATAAATAAAACAAAACAAAAAATCAGGAAACTTGAATAGAAATAATAAAATGTGGCGGTTTACGTTATTTTTTTTTAATGCATTTTTTGTTTTGCCTATTATGTGACATAGGAAAATAAATCTTGTTTTAATGAACAATGAATTGATTAAAGTTTCTGCATTGATGATATCAATAGGAGTGGAAGTTTTTCAAACTTATAATGAAGTTGATCAATTTATTTGATTTTAGTCTCATGTTTTGGAGACATATACAATGTATTTTCACAAATGACTAAATTAAATCAAAGTTAAAATGAACGAGTACTAATTTTACTTCATTTTTAACTTTTTTTTTGTTTCCTTTTATAATTGTTTTGTACGAACAGTGTCCTCTCAAGTAAAATGAACATAGATTAAAGGTTGTAAGTCGCCAGTACAAAATTTATCCTCATATTATGCGCATTTATATTTGTTGTTCTCTTTTTCAAAGTTGAAATTTACTTTTACTTATCATATTGCTTGTACCTTAATTGTGTTTACTTTTTTACTTTTGCAAGAACTTGCAATCTGCATAACACAAAATGTGATGCTGAAAATGGAAAGGGTTCAACCTGGGATTAATATCATGAATCAAACGCAATGTTAGGTAATCTTCACTGACTTCGCATATTAGACATTGAGGCTGAAAAAAAAAGAAAAGAGAAAGGCGAGAGTAGGGACTATGACAAAGCAAGAGAGACTGAAAATGCTTGGCACACTATAACAGCGGACTAGTTACATTGTTTGACTTTGAGTGCCTGAAGGAAATTGTCATACTGAGACACAGTGGCCACTTAGTATTACACTGTCGGTAAAAAAACGGTAAAGAGAATAGCTACATTCTGACATCCTCAAAGACTTTGGCTTAACTCATAACATAAAAAAATTTAAAAAAAAAAAGCAGTGAAAAACGAGTGCAGTTAAAAGCTCAAACGAATTCAGCGTTTTTCTTCAGATAAAATGAGGCGATTTCCCTCATTTGGGTCGAATGTGTTCAGCTTTTATGTGCTACTCTTACTAGGTCAAGGTTTTCCTCAAATCTGGTTGCAGATGTTTCTGTATCACATTTTTCTCAATCAGCCTCCATGTTCCAAGTCAATGGGTCAGGGTTTTCTTTGGATCCAGTTCCATGTGCTTCTGTATCATGTGGTTCTCAATTAGCCTATATGTTCCAAGTCAATGGGTCAGGGTTTTCTTTGGATCCAGTTACATTTGCTTCTGTATCACAGGGTTCTCATTTAGCCTGTATGTTCCAAGTCAGTGGATCAGGGTTTTCTTTGGATCCAGTTACATGTGCTTCTGTATCACAGGGTTCTCATTTAGCCTGTATGTTCCAAGTCGATGGGTCAGGGTTTTCTTTGGATCCAGTTACATGTGCTTCTGTATCACAGGGTTCTCATTTAGCCTGTATGTTCCAAGTCGATGGGTCAGGGTTTTCTTTGGATCCAGTTACATGTGCTTCTGTATCACAGGGTTCTCATTTAGCCTGTATGTTCCAAGTCGATGGGTCAGGGTTTTCTTTGGATCCAGTTACATGGGGTTCTTATTTAAGATGTATGTTCTGAATCAATGGGTCAGGGTTTTCTTTGGATCAGCTTACAGATGGTTTACTTATATATTTGGTTGGGAAATTTTGGATCAACTTTCATGTGCAAACCTACTGGACAAGGGTTTTCGCTTTCTCTTTGATCAGCTTCACAAACTTACTTGTTTTCTTTGCATCTCATGTACTGGGTCAGGGTTTTGTTTGGACATAACTTCCATGTGCTACAATCATAAATCATGGTTTTGTGTAGATCGGCCTGAATGAGTGATTTTAATGAATCAGAATTATTTTCTTTTTTTTTGCATCAGCTTTCACATACTGCACTTGCTACATTTTAGTTCTCCTTGGATCAGCATACATGAGCTAACGGGCTAGGGATTTCTCTGGAGTAATTACTGAAAAGCAGGAATGCAGATAAAGGAAGTGATTTAAAACGGTGAACTGATAGTGCCTTTTGGATGGGCAGCTCTAGCTGCTCTTGTTGTCGTATGATTTTGATACTATTTGTCTGCGTTGTACAATATGACTTGATATTCATTGTTTCTTTTTTTTCCACACTAAATTGTTTGGTCTATGTAAATGTTTGACTTGTTTATCTCTGTTCTTGTTGAAATGAAGAATAAGCTCAAAATGGCCTCTGACATGATAAGCATCGTTTATTTAAAAAAAAAATAATTTTTGTATTTTAATTGATCTTGAGTCCTTCATGGGGCGGTAGATTTTCTTTTTTATATTTGGAAATATATTTTCTTTTTATCCCTAGATCTTTAGATGGAACTGTTTTAATATTTGTGTACAGGTTAGACAAATAACTATCTTGATAATATATATAGTGAGGAAAGAGAAAAGTACTCATGGAGCATATAGTCAAAGCATACATCTGATGGAGTCCACATTCTGAGTCGCTCTCTTTTTTTTTTTTTTTTTTTTTTTTTTTGTGAAATTGAGGAAATCCAACTGGCATTCCTAATAATTTGAGCTGAGGTGCATCGGTTATTCTCAGTTTATTATTTCAAGACTGTTTTCTCAATGTAATCTTTGTACGTTATCTGCTATATCATCTCTACTTTTTATAAGTGAACTGCATTGCTCTATCTGAAGACCTTCTGCTTGTGGTGGACTGTTCTGCATGGTTTGAAGTGTGTTGGTGTGTGTGTGTGGTATTTCCCATAGTAGCAACTATTACTAATATTTCATGGTGAACCATAGGAAACTAACATTCTAACAGTGTGGCCATTTGAGAATAATTTGAATTTTGTAACTCTAAACTTTCGATTGGATTTTTAAGTGATTTCTTTAAACTTACTTAGTTTCCTTAGAGCATTTTAATATTTCCCTTGATGAAACGAAATATCTGTTCTGAAACTGTTTCTTTCACTGAGATGTGGTGTCAATATTGCCAGACAATGGATAAGTTATTCTAGAATCACATGAGTTTGACTATTATCAACATCTTTAGGTCCCAGTTTGACTATTATCAACATCTTTAGGTCCCAGTTTGACTATTATCAACATCTTTAGGTCCCAGTTTGACTATTATCAACATCTTTAGGTCCCAGTTTGACTATTATCAACATCTTTAGGTCCCAGTTTGACTATTATCAACATCTTTAGGTCCCAGTTTGACTATTATCAACATCTTTAGGTCCCAGTTTGACTATTATCAACATCTTTAGGTCCCACATGAAATGATTAGAATATCTTTGTTATGCTTCTGGCTGTTTGATGCATCTCAACATATTCACAGCAATTTGCCTCTCTTTTATCTGTGAGATGGAATGTAGACCATGTTTCTATGTGCTAACCAATCAATGCTATATGCACATTTTTTTTTTTTTACTAGCAAAATTTTCTATTGATTAAGAATGGTTAAAATACACAAATTTATGTTAAGATATAGAGAAAATGTACTTCAATGGTTGCTTTTTAAGTTCTCATAAAAAAATAACTTTATCAAACAAACGAAAAGTGATTCCATAAGGCTTTTAAAAGTAGGAAACATTAAGGCTTGACCAATAGCTGCAGTGTATGTAATCATTTTTTTATTTAAAAAATGCAAAAAGAAAATAAAAACGTTTTATCTTGATCTGTTTACTACATATATTGTTATACAAATCTATGCACAAGAAAGCATAAATAATCAAAATATGAATCACAGACACAATGTGCATAGCAATGAAAATGTTGTAGGTTGCCCAATAGCTGAACATACAAAGTGTTGAGATCGACGAAGAGATTTGTTTTCATTTCTTCCTCTCTGAGGTTACAAACATAGGTTCTAATCCCAGTGTTATTATTTCCAAAACTTTGAATTTTTGTCAAATTTTAGATAATTTAACCTACTTTGGCTGGTCCTTGCAACTCAACTGAATAGGGGGAAATCCACTAGTACTGTATTTTCAAAATTTATACAAAGATCTTTTTAAAACCATATGAAGACTTGCGATTACAGCGTAGAGTGCATAATGGTGCACTGCCTTTCAGGAATTCACTAGCTGCACATTTATATAAATCAATATCATATCGGACTTTAAAAAAGGTCTATAAATAGATTTGGACTCTACATAATATACCAACTATTCTTATTGAACTGCATTGTAACTGCTGTTGAAAATTTCCCTGTACCTCTAAAATTAGCTTTCGTCAGTATACATATACCTCAAAACATTGTGAAATCTTAATATGGACCGTGTACAGTTATATGATTCAAAAATAAGTCATGTACAGAGATGATGTTTGTCCAATATACGACTATTTTGCCTAATGCCGCAGAAATCAGAGCGATGCTGTAACCTTTTTTTTTTCTTTCGTTCTTTTCTTGTTTTAGAAATGTGAATTGCATTATGCTGTGCAATGCCATAATGAATAAATTTTGAAATGCACTGTGTTGCTGTCTACTACTGTACAAAGCTGTACAGTGCTGCGCAGTTAACTTTTCACGCCTGTTTGTACCTCTGGTTGAAATTTTTCCTATCTGTGATAATCATGATCCAAGTGAAGCTTTGCTATCAGATTTTTTTTTTTTTGTTCTGTTACCTGTAGGGGTGGATTTTCAAGTCATAAAAAGAGATAAAAATTTAAAGGAAGTTATTTCAGTTGCATTTAGCTTCAGCAAAAAATTGACCATAATTTAAATTTTTTTTTGTGCAAACATCATGTCTTGAAGGCTGCAAATTACATTTTAACCCTCCCCCCAATTTTCACATCTATTACGGGAAAATAAGGTTGGTTGTGAATGTTTTCTAAAATCTCTAAAATTTATCACATTTTCTCTTATTCCACCCAAATTTAAAACTTAATCTCTTGAGTTTACTTTGGAAAGTGTTTATAACTGAGAATTTTTTTTTTTTAAATAGGCTTACATCTACCACTTCTGAGCACACTTGAGAGTTCAATCAGCATTAAATTATACTGAAATTGCTGTAAAATGTCATATATGTCAATTTCATTTTTCTAGTTTTTTTTTCCTCTTTTTAAAAAACATTATTTTATAGTGTAAGTAATGTAGTACATAATTTTCATCAATAGTTTATCTGGATAATTTTTTTCCTTTTACCTCCTCTCTCTAATTTGTTTAACCAGGGGCAATTTTTTTTTTACTTTATGTTTTTACCTCTATCACTTCAAGCCTCAACATCTTTTTTTTTAATTAATTTTTTTTTAAAGAGGTTAGAAGATTATTTTCTGCCACTCTCACAAAATCATGAATTGAAAATCAACTAAAATCACTTTTTTTAACTTCGTTTTCACAAATTCTTCTTGCCAACATGTTTGATTGATTCTTTCGTAGTTTTGTCTTTGATTTCGTTTCCTCGCACCATTTAATTTTGTCATTTATTTTACGAGATCTAGTTTCTTTCAATGGTTGTAGTGATAAATATTATTAATTTTTTTTGTTAATTTATATAAAATAGTAAATACCTAATCTTTTGTATGGGTCTGATCATATTTGTGTTAACCCTGAATTACATGCAAGCAGGAAGGCTATATCAGCATGAAGCCTCACATCATTATACCTGATCGATGTGGATTTTAAGTACAGTGGAAACCTCATAATTCGAATTGTATGGGAATGGATTTAATCTTTTAAGAGTATTCGAATTACAAAAATGGGTATAACAATCTATGACTCGTTGAGTGAGCGTGTACTGAGCCTGCAACGAGCAACCCTCCCCTTCCCCCGTGCATGTTGCCATCAGTATCAGTACAGATTTGCTACTGGTACTTAATTGTTAATGCATCCGCTCCCTTCTTGATTTGTTAGCGCACTGATCAGCCTTTCTCGGGCAGTGATTGGCATTGCTTGCTGCTTGAGAGATGCATGTAGCATTTTTGTGATGTCTTATGAGGTGGTATCGACTTCGAATTGAGAGAATCAAATCAGAAATACTTGGAAATACGAGTCGGATTCTTATAAAGCCAAAGAGAAAAAAAAACCTATCATCTTGCAAAATTCGGTTTATGAGAAATTCGAATAATCAGACTTCGGTTTTTGAGGTTTCCACTGTATCAACCCATCCGTTTTATCCAACAAATCTGGAAGGATTTTGATATTTAAGATTTTCTTTTGTTAGTGTCTTTGTCGAGCTTATAAAAAAAAAAGAAGCGCACCATGACAATTTTTTTTCCCTTTTCGGGTAATGTTTACTTAAAATACTCTGCAATTGCAAAGTTACAGCAAGTATGACATGGTTCTACCCTGCAAATCTTAATACTGAATACAAAAAAATATGTTGTAAATGAGGCCAATTTTGAACACAGAGGCATGCATGTTTGCCTCTTTAAACTTACACTGTTGAAGCTTGCTGGTCAGTATGTCAGTATTTTTTCAGCCTTTTCTTCATGATCTTGGTTACAGTCAAACCGGTTTTATTGATTCTCTAACCTGTATGTCATATAATCATTGTTATCATCATGATCTTTATCCGTGTAAAAATTATATTTTACTTTATATTTATATTCATTTTATACATTAATTTCCTAATTTTAGTTTGTTATGTTTAGAGCTAGGAAATAAAGTCACGACACTTGCTTTGCCCTGCTTTCTAGTTGAGCCTTTTGTACACTGCATTATAATTATGTACATGTATTTAGAATTAGCAAGCTGTGATACATAAGCTTCCACCATTGGAGATTGTTGTATTTGCCAGGGAAAAAATAACATTTTTTATAAATAACCAAATGTCAACTTTTATACTAAATGTGGATTACATGTATAAATTGAGTAGAAAGCATCAAAATATGTTTCGTCAAAGAATCTAGGAATTGATTGTTCAGGTGGAAGGTTTAGCACTCTTCATTTAATCATGGATTTGCAAGGCGAGCCTTTTTCGAGTATATTAAAACCTTCCACCTGAATAAGACTCACCTCTCTTAATTATGATTTGAACCTGGGTCAGATTAAGAGAATTTATTTCAGAAATTATTGGGATGAAAGAAACTAATCCCCGCATTTGGATCTGGAAACTTGGTTACAGAAACTGCTAACATGTTACGAATTCATCACTTGAATAATCATAGCTCGAAATATAAAGACTAAAAACTGAGAATTCTATTGGTCGATTCAATTTAATAACTAAACACCGAGTATTCTGCTGGACTTTTTTGACACCTCCCCCTCCCCCCCCCCCCATATCCCCAACTCCATTCCCATTTCCCGTCTCCTGTCTCCTCCCTATCTCTCATTCTGTACTTATTTTTTTCTATCATATTTTGCATGGTTTATGCTGGCTGCCGGCACCTCTTTGTATTGGCCTGAAGAAGGCATAAACTTTTACTTTAGAAAACAATAAACAAAACAATGAACACTAATGTCTGGATCTTGTTTTTTTTTTTTGTTTTCTTTTGGTGTGTGTTTGATTGTATAAATATTTGTTATGTGTTCTGTGTGTTTGATTGTATAAATATTTGTTATGTGTTCTGTGTGTTTGATTGTATAAATATTTGTTATGTGTTCTGTGTGTTTGATTGTATAAATATTTGTTATGTGTTCTGTGTGTTTGATTGTATAAATATTTGTTATGTGTTCTGTGTGTTTGATTGTATAAATATTTGTTATGTGTTCTGTGTGTTTGATTGTATAAATATTTGTTATGTGTTCTGTGTGTTTGATTGTATAAATATTTATGTGTTCTGTGTGTTTGATTGTATAAATATTTGTTATGTGTTCTGTTGGTTAGCCAAAATTGAATGTCTCTTTACAAAATAATTTCAAGTTGTAGAAGACTAATTATGTCATCAACTATGAATTCCCCCAACACAGTGCAGCTTTAGGCACTTTTTTGTGTGAATTCCAAGCCTTCTAATAAGCGTCTAAAAGGATATTTAAATAAACAAGGAAAGTACAGAACCTGCTGATTTCTCATATTAAGAAACTTTTGGTCACACAACAGCTTCTATAAATCATCTACATAATATTCTCAACTTGTCATCTTGTTTAGAGTGCTGGTATGCAAAAGGATTTCTTAATACAATAATTTTTTGTTTTGTTTTAGCATAAATACGTCCCACTAGATGCAGGACAAAACTAATCTGTGTAATTTTTTTTACCTTTCAAATTAAGAACAAAATGAAGTCAAGACATAGCATCTCCGTTACAGACGTTTTTTTTTTTATTAACATTTCGTCAACTTTTTTCTTCACTTCCAAACTTGGAATAATCATTGTGTATATCTACACGAAATACTGAATGCTTTGTGAAGACACCAGACAAGCTTTGTTTTACAATGTGATTAAACAGCAACACAAGTATTGAAAAATTCCACTTCCTCATAAAATATCTAAACTTGTAAAGAATCAGGTACAAATTAATCACATTAGCTTTTAAATCTGTTTTAACAACCTGTTATAATGCATTAAAGTCACAGCAAGAGTTTTCCTACTTCTAATTTACACCTTATACCTTATTGAAAAACGCCTAGCTAAAACATTTCACATAAAAATATTATGAAAACAATGCAAGCACGCTGAGCCATATGTATTGCTTAATTTTAACTTGTGATAAAAAAAAAATGAAATATTTAAGAAAAGGCCTCTTTAGTAAATTGTCGTCTCGTACATATCATACAATGTAAGAAATAACTTTATACTTTATTTATTCTATATACAAGTAAAGCAAGACATAATTCGATGGATTTCTTTTACTCTATTGCTTTGCAAATTAGATTGTTCATTAGTAGAGTATGATTGTTTCCTCTCAGTAATATATTTAATTTAATGTTAAGATTAAATATACAAAATTAGAACTTTCTCTCTCATAAAACGAATAAAACAAAAAATTTACAGCATTCAAAACAGAGAAAGGTATAAGAAAATTTTACATTAAATAAACCATCAGAGTATCACAGTAGTATTTGTTCCACAAACAAAATTAATGCATGTAGAATATTCAATTGTAAAAACAAGAGTTAGCCAAGACATCTTACAATAGATCTGCATGTATCACGCAACATTTATAAAATTACCATAAACTTCGTTTGTTGAAACCTTTTACAAGAAAGAAAAACCAAAAGCTCAAAATGTGGAAATGAGTTATTATGAGATATGTGATTGTGAAATATGACAATCGTAAAAGCTATTATAATTAGCTCTGATAAAATAGATTTGCATAATTATATATGGCAAAAGATGATTAAAAAGAATTGGAGAAGTAATGATTTGACCACAACTTTATTATCCAATAAAACTTAAAATGATTCACTTCTGAATACCAAGAAATCAATTTAAAAAAAAGTTACATTTAGGCCTTGAAAAACCATACTCTTTGAAAAAAAAAATTATGGAAATAAGTCAATTTTTACATGAAAAGGATTATTATATTTATATTCTCAATTATGTCAACCTTTACAGGAAAAAAAAGAACTGCCCTTAACAAAAAAACATAAGTCATATATGCATAATAAACGATTTACCATCCACTGTGCTATCCACCCCAGATTTAATTTAATGCCGAGATTTTTTTGTGTTGCCCTAATCGTCCTTTTGACAGAGACAAGCGCAGCCTCGTTTGACCCAGTGCTGGACAGGCTTGTTTGTAGGGAGCCAGATGGCCAGCACAAAGTTGGTTGAGTGACCAGTGGTTGATAGCACACCCTTGCGCTCAGATGTCTTGTAAACTGGGCACTTGTAGCGACGGTTTGATTCGTCAAACTCCTTAAGAGTGAGTGGTTTGAGCCATATCACTGGGACTGGTTCGTTCAAAAACTTGGGTTTCTGTTCTTCAAGGCAGCCACTAAGAAAGCAACGTCAAAAGATTTGAGATACATAAAGATGAACATAAAGAAGTATTTAAAAGGAATATTTTTTTCACTCTTCAATAAGATTATGATTCTAGAAAACAACATAGGAGCTTAATACCAATGTGTTTATAATGCATGTAATCTAGGCTTTGCTCATGGCAACCTGCTTAGAAGATATGAATGAATCAGTAATGAAGTAGGTACCTAATCTTGCATTATGTTTAATTTATCACATAACTGTGGGAAATAGCACTCACATTGGTTACTCAGTAATTGCAACACTCTAACTATAGATAGGAAAGGGAAAAAAAGGAGCAACGCATGAAAGCATAAAATGGGGGACGGAATCATAAAAAGGGATATGCTTGGCGGTATAACAAACAACAACAATAATAATTATAATAATAATAATAATAATAATAATAATAATAATAGTAATGATAATAATAACAACAACAATAATCATTACAATTAATTAGAGCAAACATGGAAAACAGATAAACGAGTCATCAATGATGAGCAGCAGTTACCTCTCTTTATCCCAGCGTGCACCATCCAGGAAGAGCCCGTAAATGTACGCTCCGTCTTCGGGGGCTTTCTCCATGCGGTCGTGGACCAGCACCTGAATAGGAGGAGAAGCAGAAAGCAGTAAAGATCATGAAGGTATATGATTTTCTTTATTGACATATTCAATGGACTAATTGTGTTTTTTGTGCTTTCTAACTATCATTCGGTATGAAACAAGAACAAGAGCTCAATAGAGATTTTATTTCCCTATTACTTTTAAAAAATTTAACAGCAAAATGAGAAGGTAAGAAAAACTATCACTCTAAGAACAATAGCAACAACAGCGACAAAAAAAAAACCCTAACAGTTCAGCATCTATATCAGATACTTTATTGAAACGGCCACAATGACAATAGAAGAAACAACCAGCAACTCCTGAGATAAAATGGCAGCCCTTGACTCACCTCGAAGTCAAAAGCCAGCGTATCAATGGGTATGGTGTATTTCCTGGCAAAGTTCTGCATCACACCTGTCAAGAAGGCTTGGGTGAAGAAGAAACCGGAAACCCAGAAATCCTCTGGTTTTCCATTGTCGTACCAGAGCTGTGGAGGAAACATATCACAACATTAGAACTGGCTTGAAAATTAATTGTCAATATTCCCTCTCACTCTCCAAATATAGATTCCACAGTAGTAATGTTTCAGAGAGAGTTCAAAGAGTCGCGCAAAATGTCAAGAAAATGATTATAACTGGGTAATAAAATACAAAATTGAAGCGACGCCACAAAATGAGACCCTTTGCAGCAAATGATTACTTGGGAAAATACCCTTTTCCTCTAGAAAGCTTGAAATCTTTGTTATTTAAAGTGCTTTCACTTCTGATACAATATGAAATTTAGAAATTAGAACAGTGTAAAAAGCAGAAATTTCAAGCTTTCTTTAAGAAAATTGCATTTATCCAAAAATTTCTCTGCCGCAAAACGTCTCATTTCGTGGGTTGGCTACACAAATTCTTTAAGCGTGACTTCACTTTTAGAAGCTAAAAATTGTCTACACTGAGGACCAAAGCAGAGCACATCAAAATAATGCAAAACAAATCTAAAGCATAAAACCTCAATAAAGACCATAACCGTTCTTACCGTTAAGAACTTAAGTCTCTCAAGGAAGTCGTTGATGTAACTACCTAGAGGTTTCAGAGACGGATACGACACCTTGGTCCACATGGTCGGCTGACGTCCAATCAGCAAGCTTCCAGCCAGAGCTTCAAGATCAGCGGACATAACTACCAAACCCTTGATGGCTTTCTGGATGTTCTGCAGGCTTGAGCGGATCGCAGACAGAAGTCTGGAAAGGGGGAGGGTGTGGAAGGTAAATAAGAAGCATGAGAAAGTCGTATTCAAGTATTCAAATCAGGCTATTGTGGCGTAGCTGAATTACTATGATAAAATCTCATACAATCCTGAATTTTTGCTCCATTTTAGGCTGATTATTTTTTTTTAATCTATTGCTGAAGGAGTGATGTTAACTGAATCATGAATACAGTATACAAATTTATGTAAAACAGACATCACTTTCATCTTTTGAAGCAGTCTTAATTCTAAGTTGCGATGTGAAAATCAGCCAACATTAGGGTGAATAGTCATAAATTTCAGCTAAAATTTCTTAGTTAAAATATGAGTAGATGCTACAAAACAAAACCCTAATCAAAATTAATTCAGAGTAACTTTCATTTTCAGTAGAGGTCATAAAGACTTTGTTTTATCTGTCTTCGGCCTTAAAAAATATTGAAGGAACATAAGTCACTTGTTAAACCTCTCCATCTAAACATATATTGAAGGGGCATAACTCACTTGTTAATTCTCTGTACCTAAACATATATTGAAGAGACAGAACCCACTTGCTAAACCTCTCCCTCTAAACATATATTGAAGGGACAGAACCCACTTGTTAAACCTCTCCTTCTAAACATATATTGAAGGGACATAACTCACTTGTTAATTCTCTGTACCTAAACATATATTGAAGGGACATAACTCTCTTGTTAAACCTCTCCATCTAAACATATATTGAAGGGACATAAGTCTCTTGTTAAACCTCTCCATCTGAACATATATTGAGGGGACATAACTCACTTGTTAAACCTCTCCATCTCTTGCACCAGAACTGTGTTCATACTTTCATTGTACACCACTGGGTATTTCTTGATGGCCATTTCAATATCAAAGTTGTTGGGCAACTGGGGAAAGAGGGTGAAACATAAAATAAGCAAAATTATAGAAGCATTCAGAAACGACTTTGATAGGTTGAGAGGCATGTTTATACTGTAAAGAACAGAAATGGGTTAAGACTTATGGGGCCTTTGGAAAGATACACCACAGTAGGCCCGTCCGCCTGTTCAGCCCCTTTGAGATGGGGGGGTGGAGAGAAAGAGGAGAAAGGGGACCAAATGTGGCTAGTGTTCAAATTTACAATGGCCTGCAGCCTCTGTCATAACTATTAATTAAACATTAATGTTCAAAGAATGTGAGGCTGGATGGACGACCCTCACACATTTTCATGTCACCAAATCTAGCCCTCTTTGCATAAAGCGTCAATTACCTTGGACAAAATGTCTGTGGCAATGTCTGCCAGAGCCTCATCTGTGCTGCCTCCACCGCCACCCTGACCTCCGATCGTCAGGAGACACGAGTCGAACAGCAGTCGAGTCTCCTGCAGCTCTCTGGAGATGTCAACATTCTCGTGCATGCCGAAGATCTCCGGGTGTTGAGTGGCTGGAAGATTCTGGGATTGGACAGAGTAAGGAGATTAGAGAAAGGAAGATGAATTGGAAAGTGGTGAAAATCGATTATGAAGATCTTTTGGTGCTTCAGGGGACAGAGTTCGGAGTGGTAAAGATTGCTTAAAAAGATCTTTTGGTGCTTCAGGGGACAGAGTTCGGAGTGGTAAAGATTGCTTAAAAAGATCTTTTGGTGCTTCAGGGGACAGAGTTCGGAGTGGTAAAGATTGCTTAAAAAGATCTTTTGGTGCTTCAGGGGACAGAGTTCGGAGTGGTAAAGATTGCTTAAAAAGATCTTTTGGTGCTGTAGGGGACAGAGTATGGAGTGGTAAAGATTGCTTAAAAAGATCTTTTGGTGCTGTAGTAAAGAGATCAGTGAAGGGGAGCTGAATTAGAAAGTGGTAAAGAAGGCTTACAAAGATATTTTGGTGCTGCAGGAGGGAAAAAATTCTAAGACTGACCTAAAAGGAAATTTACTGTATTTGAGACAAGAAGATTCTGGAAGAATGTAAATTTACAAGAATGTAAAAATAGAAAAAGAAATCAAATTTGACCACATTTTTTAACTGCTGTAAACTCACAATACTTAGCTCAGAGCCAAACATTCCTGCTACTTTTTGTTGTAATAAATTATCCATCACCCCTGTGGAAAGACTACCTAAGTCTACGTTTATAGCTCACATGTCAGGCCCTGAATAGGCATAAAACTAGTGTATGGCGATATGCATACTCTTTCTTTACCTTCTGTTCAGTCAATTAAACATACATGTATAATACAAAGCACATCATAGGTCATTATAAACATAAGTTTTCAGCATAATACTGGTCACATTATCGCAAAAGCGGAAAAAAAAAAATTATGTGTTGAATTTTCACGAGCCAGTGATAAACATTGGACCAAAAAGAGTTAATATCAAAATACATTGAGTAATTGTTAAGTTACAACTAATTATGTTTCATCCTTATGCACCGTATGTAATATCATATGTCATCACAAAAATTTGTTAATCACCTTGATGAAGTCCACTGCCTCACTGTAGCCCATCTTTGTTGGGCAGTGGTAGTTGCCGCTCGGAGAGAACTTGTATTTGCTGTCGGTGACGATGCTGGTGTTGAAGAAGTCTGCTAAGATGGTTAGCAGGCAGCGTCTGTCCCAGTCGTCAGTGACGCGACCTCCGTAGTTACACTCTCCTGTCATGTATGTGATGGCGTCAAACGGTACCTCCTCGTACTCATTGATAAACATCTGGTGGGAAGAAATGAGAGGGGAGGAATAAGCAGGTGGGAAAATGGAAAAAATGTTCAGTTCCAATTTAATATGACTTCTCTCTCTCTTCTTCTCCTTTCCATAACTTTATCTTCTTTTGTCTCTCTCCGTCTCTGTCTTTTACTTCTGTTAGTCTGCTTCTCTGTCTCTCTCTGTCTCTGCCCCTCTCTCTCTCTCTCTCTCTCTCTCTCTCTCTCTCTCTCTCTCTCTCTCTTTCCCTCTCGCTCTCTGTTTTCTTGACTCCCTACCTGTAACTGTCTAACAGAAATCCTCAGATCTGACTCGTTGAAGCCGTACGCAATATTCCATCCCAAGGCACCAAACTTCCTCCTTTCTTGGACCAATCCATGGAAGAAACAAAGTCCAAACAGGAGTTTCTCAAAATTCTGAAAAAAACCCAAAAAAAAACCCAACAAACTTTTGTGACATTCCATTATGCTCAGCCTTACCTCAAAAAAAGACACGTTTCATATCAGTCAAGAGTCTAACCACTAAGCTTGGGCCACATTAGATTAAACTTTGTAAACAAAAGTATTGATCTCCCGCGTCCGCCCCCCCCCCCAAAAAAAAAAAAAATTTCCTTTTAATATTTACACAATTGTTTTGTCGACAGTCTTACATGCTCCTTGTCAGGACATCCTTTGTAGAACATCTCGTCAGTGATAGGGGCAAACTTTATTGAGAAAAGTATTGATCCCCCCAAAAATCCCTTCTTATATTGACACTACTCTTTTATCAATAATCTTATGTGCTCCTTGTCAGGACATCCTTTATAGAACGTCTCATCACCGACAGGGTCAAACTTTCTCCGCAAAAGAATTGATTCCAAAAGAAATATATCCATTCTTATATTGACACTATTGTTTTGTCGACAGTCTTACGTGCTCCTTGTCTGGACATCCTTTGTAGAACGTCTCGTCACTGATGGGGTCATTCAGGTAACTCTGCAGCAGGTTCTGCCTCAGACCTGTCGGCGGTTCATTGGTCATCTTGACCCCGTTCTGTAGCACAGTCACTGGGAACTGATGAAAGATGATTGGAAAAAGACATCAATGACAATTTGGATCCAAAAAAAAAAAAAGATGTTAGCATTTAAAAATGAAAATCAAAGTAATTGCCACAATAAAATCGCCTACATATCCCACAGTCTTATGTGTTGATTATTCCTTTGACTTCCTTTAAAAAGTCAACTCTTATTGGTTGGCAGTATTTAACCAATAAATTATGTACTTTTTTTGCAAAATACGAATCGAGACACAATAAAAATTGCTTGTTGCAAATTGTGAAATGTTGAAGAATGAACTCACCTTTGGTGAAGGATAACTTGTGAGCCACAGGCGGAATTCTGCATGACAATTCTCTGTGGAGAAATCTTCGCAGATCTTCTCAAGGGCAGTCATCCACGACACAGCCAGATGGCAGTTCTGTAGCAGAACCCACGTGCCGTCCTCTCTGGCTTGGGTTATCATCTTTGCAGCGATGGGACCCTGGGAGATGATGATAAAAATTGCTATAGTGAGGGAAACTGAAGAATTATTTTTTCTTAAATATAAATACTTTATATACAGATTATTTTTTTAAAACTGGCTAAAAGTGACAAACTGGAGCTGATCAAGAAATAGGAGCAGTGCCTGGGGTAAATATTTTTTTTTTTTTTGTGTGTGTATTTGTGGAATAATGTATTTTGATACAAGAAAACCCATGTACAAACAGAAAGCTCTGAAGTAAAAACTGAGGAGACTGCAATAAAATAAGGTGATAGACAGGGGTGGAACAAACTAGCACACAGGAGTTTGAGACAGGACAACTGCCTGAAAAGTTACGTTAATTCAAAAATGATATGAATATTGCTGCAAAGGGTACTGATGTCCGTCTCGTGGCTTCTATACAAAGACAAACCAGAAACTTTGTTTAGCTCAACATATGAACTGTGTTCTTATGAAATATAGGAAAGAGAAACACGTCTAAGATACAACATCAATAAACTACATCAAGAACCAAATCAAGCACCACCGCTTACCTGTCCTTGTCCAAGAGAGATAGAATTGAACTTGTTCCCACCGAAACCCTTGTCATCTGCATATTTGAGCAGCGACATGGTGGGGTCGGCGCCAGGGGAGAGCACAAAGATGAGAGGAGTGCAAGAGTTACTGTCCATGTAGGACTTGGCCAGATCAAAGGGTGGAGGCTCCACGAACTTTTTGCCCAATTTCTCCATCACAAAGTCCGTAATGGCCAGTACGATCTGCGGAGAGAAGTGGGTATTAGTGGATCCGTCCGGATTTAGATTGCTCAATCAAATGAAAACCTTGTTGTATTTTTGTTATAGTTGTTTTTGTTCATTGCTTGAGTTGATTTATCAGTTGTCTTGGCTGTTGGGTTATGACAGATTAGTTCTATACTGCTCAACTGTCCCTAGCTTAGACTCTCAATCTTATACAAGGACAGTGATGGCACTACCTTTGATATTGACATGTTAGTTAAGTTGTAAATAGAATAGCCCTTTTAATTTACTACGAGTCTCATGACCTATCTGGCTACGTTAAAAATGGTCTGAGTGTGACTGTTTATTTAAATATATTGACTGCCTTATTTCTGAAATAATCATCATGCCTGAGTGAAAAAATTGATCCTATTTAGTTTTTCTTTCCTTGTTTCACTGTTTCACTAATGAACTGGTTTATTTATCACTTGATTGAGCTGATATAATAATTTTTCATTTATCGATCACTTTCTCCTTCACTCATATTACCTTATCAGGCCGGATTGTCCTCAATACGATCATCTTCTGGAAATCATTGAGCTTGGACTGCCATGGTTCTGGCATGTCCGCCTTGTGAGGGTCCTTCTCGTTGTAGTAGTCTTTCCACTTGCCGACACTCTTCACAAAGTCCTCTCTGAAAGAAGAGTAGTGTGGTACTTTTACAATGTGTTAGTGACTCATATACCATGAACTGTTGATAGACAGCTTAAATACACTGTCATATCCATAACCTGCCATTTGTATGATTTTTAGCTGAGCAATGATTTTGTGCAATGTGGTGTAAAATCAGATATTAGTGATAATAATAATAATAATATAATAAAAATAATAATAATAATAATAATGATGATGATGATGATGATGATGATGATGATGATGATGATGATGATGATGATGATGATGATGATGATGATGATGATGATGATAATAATAATAATAATAATAATAATAATAAGAAGAAGAAGAAGAAGAAGAACCATAATAAAATCTACTACTGCTACTACTACTACTACTTCTACTACTACTACTACTACTACTACTACTACTACTACTACTACTACTACTACTACTACTACTACTACTACTACTACTACTACTACTACTACTACTACTACCACCACCACTACCACCACCACCACCACCACCACCACCACTACTACTACTACTACTACTACTACTACTACTACTACTACTACTACTACTACTACTACTACTACTACTACTACTACTACTACTACTACTACTACAAGAAATAATAATGACAAAAATAATTACCTTTGGTGTAACACAAAACAGTCTACAAAAAATACCACTACCACATTTATCAACAACAAAAGAATGATCAATCTACCTGAAACCTTTGAAGTGTTTGAGGTCGCTCATACGACAGATTTCATCCCACGACTTATCAATCAACCAGGACGGGTCGGGATTGGCTAGTTTGTTCTCAAGCCCCACCCCTCCCGTGAGGAAGAACATGTACTCCTCTTGGTTCAGGTCGCTGCGAGCCCTGATTGGTTGGTCGGGACAAGTGGGTGGGGCAGGAGTCAAAGTTAGTGTGTACTAAAGCATGCACGTTTGAGTTTCATTTCAGTGATAAGTTGAAAACTTGCTATAATGAGGGCCAAGTAAATACGTTTATGTTGATCAGATAAACATGAATTTTATATATAATCAAACACGCAGAAAAAGAGAGAAACACAAGATTGATGGGAAAAAAAAAAAAAAACCGCATAGAGACAGGCATGAAAAGATGCAAAGAGAGAGGGAAAAGCACAGAAAGAAAGTGAGAAAGATAGATAGGTTGACAGAGGGGGGGGGGAAGAGAGAGAGAGAGAGAGAGAGAGAGAGAGAGAGAGAGAGAGAGAGAGAGAGAGAGAGAGAGAGAGAGAGAGAGAGAGAGAGAGAGAGAGAGAGAGAGAGAGAGAGAGAGAGAGAGAGAGAGAGAGAGAGAGAGAGAGAGAGAGAGAGAGAGAGAGAGAGAGAGAGGAAGACCCTTCATTTCAAGAAAAGTATGCTTTCTCTCTTTTTTTTGTTGATATAAAATCTAGAAATATTAAAATTGACACATACAGAAATTAGAAACAGTTCTTTATATAGCAAAGCAATTTTAGCTTTTTAGCTTTATATAAACTCTGAACATGATATTATTTTTGGAAAAATTATCACATTTAAATGTATGTTGAAGAAAAAATATTAAATTATTATCAAATAAATTTGCTTAAATCTTATTATAAAATATCATTTTTCTTTTACCTAGCAAGAATCAAAAAAAAAAACAAAAAACAAAAACAAAAACAAAAAAAAACAACTAAAAAACGACCAGTGTTTCACATGAGCAATTTAAAATCATTATTTTAAAAAAATCAAAATTATGTCATCTATACAAAATAAAATCGAAACCAAACATTTATATTGTATTATAACGTATGATATAATAACACACATGATAATTAGTCAAACACCAATTGTGCAATCTAGTCAGCATGATTAGTGTTCTGAAAGCATAATGTTCTATGATATTTCAATAATCACCAAAATGAAACAATAACAATAACATTTCGTGACCATGATTCAATCACAAAACTCAGTATAAACCATTTTTTAAGTTGAAAAGTAAAAAAAAAAATTCTGATACAAAAAAAAAATTCAAAAATTCCATAATTATCATCAAAGATGGTATAAGATTCGATGTGTGGCTTTTTGTCACAATATAATGTCATTAAAAATTATTATGAAATGGAAATACTATGGTTTATTATAGAATCTGAACTGTGATAACACTGAGTTTGATAATTATCTCTATAGTAAGCAATACTTTCATGTTTATGTCCCTTCTAAGAAAAAAACAAAGATGTACAAAGTTTATTAAAGACTTGTCGCTTGTTAAAAGAATAAATGAAGGAAAGAAGAGATGGAGGTAAAAGGGGGGGGGGGAGAAGAGAGAGAGAGAGAGAGAGAGAGAGAGAGAGAGAGAGAGAGAGAGAGAGAGAGAGAGAGAGAGAGAGAGAAGAGAGAGAGAGAATGGGGTCAGAGAAAGTAGATGAAATTAACTGAGAGATGGTATCGTACAAAATTGAGAAAGATTAGATCAGTGTGTATGTATGTGTGTTTGAGCACATTTTTTTTTAAATTTTTAGTAAAGTCTCAGTTTCAAATGAAATTTTTTTTATCTAAATTTTTATTTTGATATGATCTAGTCCATAATGACAAGATGACTATTTTTTATTTGAGTATTCAATCGTTTACTCCATGCCTTGTGAACACAATGACTCCATGTAAAAAAAACCAACAGTATTATTTTGTAGATTTGAGCAGTGTCAGGTGGTTTGGAAGGGATTCAGGTGAGCGGGAAGTATAAGCAAGCAATGGTGAGAGTCACATTGTAAAACACGCATTTATGTTTGGTACTATATCCACACATCTATAAATGCTATAAACTCTAATACGAGACACACACGTTGAACATGATATTAAAAAATCCAGCTGAAACACTAAAAAACTGAACAAGATTCCATGCAGTGCTGTGCTGACACTAAAACTGTGAAATTGGACACATACAGTTAGGTCCATTTTGTCAAACATATGTAGACTCACTTGAATCTTGGAATAACACCCGCTCTATTGAGATACTGTAGTTTTATTACAATTTTAGAGTTTAACATTATACATATGTATTATTTTTTCCCTTTCCTTTTTGTTCTGTTCTTTCTTTTCTTTTTCAAGGTTGCACTCATTTTCTATACAATGCCATTGCAATGTAAATGACAGATTTTAGATTTTTTGGAAGCTCACTCAATAGATATTAATTGCATGGATAGATCACATAATAAAAAAGAAAGACCAAAGGTGATTCCATATAGTGTGTAAGTTAATTTTTTTACATTAAAAAAGATATTTGTGAGAAAACAGTGAAACAATTACGGAGAAGTTTAAAAATTTTGTCATTCAACAGTTAAAATTCCATTCCAGCACCAACTGCCTCAGTATTAGTTGTTTTTAGATTTTAGCTTCCATCAAAAATAGTTTTAAAACACAATTTTTAATTACCCAGAAGTAAAACAACTGATTTAAAAAAGAAAAACAAAATTAAAACTCAGGCCAAAAGCCGCTGAATTAGCCGTTGTGAAGCCAGAATTGGTGAAAGAAGGTGAAAGCGGGAGAGAGGAGAGTTCGAGAAAAATCGTGGGAAGGAAAAAACCGACAGAAAAGCTGCAGTGATAGCATCAGCAGAGCAACAAGCAAACTAATGTGCTTAAGTGATTTTGCCATGGCCAAAGTTCTGATTGTGTTGCTAAATGATTCTAATTCATACAAAATGACAACGACAACAACAACAAAAAAATTCAAATTAAATGCATTAGAAGGTTATAATTGACACACATGCCAGCTGGTGTGAGTGAAACGCACACACTTGAGCTGCAATGTTGATTTTCAAGCCAGCACACTCGTATAAGCCAAGTTATTAAACTCTCCAAACCAAAATCGGTCTGCGCACAGCTAAAAAACGACTGGCTCCAGGAGAGAGAGCAACAGACGAGAGCAGGCGCCATCTTTGAAATACTTACAACAGAATGTTGGAACAGAGAATGAAGGAAAACAAGAGTTTGTCCTTCTCAAACAAAGAGCGGCACACGTTGCAGTAAAGATTGTAGGTGAAGTGGTCTGACAGGTAGCGCAGACGCCTCTCCACAATTTTAGATTTGTTGCTGCAATTGTGGGACGGGAAATCAAGATAGGAGCGGAGAGGATGGTAAGAGAAATCAGGATTAATTCAACTGGCGCCAAAATCGACTGAAGGTCAAGAGAAAATCTTGGTGAGGGAATGGTGTAGTCCTTGAATACACTTTGCAATTTCGCAAAAGGTATTTACTGGGTAAGAGACTTCCTTTCCTGAGATCTGGAAAAAAAATTTCATTAATATCAGCGAGTGGGATCCAGATCAATTTCTTGGGCTTCAACCACACATCTTGCTTAAAATGTGTCATTGTGCTCATAGTGACCTATCTCAAAGATAATAAAAAAAAAATAAAATCAAAGTCAGCTGATTACCCATGATGCCACCCAGGATTATCATATGTATGCACATTATTTATTTTTAGTGATTCAGCCCAGTTGTTACACGATACCATTTAAGCGTAACATTTCTGCAAAATTGCTTCTCTTTCTTATGTGAAAGCTTTTTTATTTCCTTTTTAAAAGAGTTAAATCAATGAGATAGGTCAATATTGACACTACCACAGGCAAGATTCGTGTTGATTGCGTTCAGCACCTGAAACAAAAGAAAAGTGTTAAAGAGATTCTTTCTAAATCTACTGATATACTATTTCCATCAAAGGGGGATAACTTACAACTGCAAGTTGGCACACAGCAGGAAGGAGAAGACGAGCTTGTGTTTTGCAAACAGCGAACGGCAAACATTGTCGTAAAGCTGCAGCGTGAAGTGGTCTGACAGATAGCGCAGTCGCCTTTCTACGATCTTAGACTTATTGCTACACACAGCCGAGTTTGCATTCACGGCAGAAAGGAAGAAATGTATGTTAGTTGAGCAAATAAATCTGATAAACTATAATTATTGAATTGCTGTTTGTGAAGTATAATAACAAGAGATCTCAACCACTAAGGTTTGCTCATAATCCTAACAGCATCTTAATGATATAATCAACTGAATCAGAAAACTTAATCCAGTAAAAATTCCAGTTGCACTGAGCATTATTTACATCGTACTGATGAGGATGGAAAGGCAAGAATTCACGCACACGATTTAATATGCAAAGACTTTTCAGAATGAGTTCAAATATTCTTGTGAGATGCTGATTTTTTAAACTGACCTAATTGTCCCTGAGATCACAATGTTTTGAAAGGTCAATGTTAATATCTCACCCAAGTGAGTCCAAAATTTGCTGACGGGAACATCTTTAAGCCTACAGGATAGGTTTCTAAGATTTCCTATGAATTTTAAATTTAAAAGCTGAGAAAAATGAGCTTCTTTGAATAAGTTTAAGCTAAACTTTATAAGATCTTAGCATAGAAAAAAATTGCAAAAAATGATAGTAATTTAAAAACAGAAACTCAATCGAAATTGACAGGGACAGATAACTTGAGGAATGGATGCATGCTTTAAAGCCTCTAATATCATTTAAATGAAATTTGAATAAAGGATCTGAAAAGTGCTTAGCAGAAACAAACACCTGAAAAAGAAGGCAACAGTTAAGCTCATAGTTTAACAATTTTTTTGTTAATCTTTCAATTTGTCGATCTTAATTTTAATATTTTCAGTTAAACACCCTCCTTGTCTTAAAGAGGCATCTTTTGAAATCCAGAAACATTTGTTTTTCAATCTAAAGAACTAAAGCATTCCAATTAACACACATTTTATAATTACTGAGTTTTTAGCTATAAACAACATAACAATCCATCTCTTAATAATTGAAATATCATTTTGTATTTGTCAATTATTTTTAGTTGAAAATATTTTAAAATAGTTGGAAAACTTAATCTCTGTTTTAAATCAAGACATTACAAATTTACAACTTTACAAAGCTCTGATAAATCAAACTTGTCCAGTTGTCTCTAAATATACCAGCTTAAGCATCCTGTTATATGGAAGTCTATTAAGTGTCTCACCTGTCTTGAATGCTCATGATGAAGAGGTTGACGAACCACGTCAGCGAGTACTGATACATGGGGTCAATATTTGGGAGATCAGTAATGGAGAAAAACAGAATGCTTGAGTGTTTGGCGATTGGACGATAGCCCACACGTGAAGTCTCAATCTTCTTCTCCGTCTCTTCAGCAATCTGTATGAAGAGAGAAATGCAAAAAAAGTATAAAGATTTAATGGTTGAAAAAAAAATAAGGTTCAATCTCAGACTATCTTGAGCAATAATCTTCAAACCTATCTGGCAAATGAAAGGAACATAAAAATCCTTATATTTAAATATTTGATTGATTAATTTATTGTATGTTAAATGTTCTTTTTATTCCCTGTCTACCATGAATGGTGAGCTCAGGGCTTTAACAGATAAACACTTCTCTCTCTCTATCTCTCTCTCTCTCTCTCTCTCTCTCAAATCTCTTACCTTCTGCTTTTTGGATATCTCATCTGACAGAACTTTGGAAGAATCCAGGATCTTGATGGCGCCCTCATCTTCCAGAATGTTCCCCTCAGAGGCGGAGAGGGTGTGCAGAATCTTGTCCTCAATCTCCTTCAACTGTTTCTTATTGGTGGCACTTGTAACAATCAGCGCCTGTCGCTCCTCTTCCAGCTCCGGCCTAGGAAGATAAAGATCAGAAATAAAAGTAATCTAAGGCTAAGAGGTATTGTAGATAAAAAGCGAAGGATTCAATGCATCTCCTTGAGCATCTATCTAAAAGCAAAAGACTACTTAATTCAATTCACTAATAGGATATATCAGATATCAACAGCTAAAATGTAAAAATAAAAATGCCATGCATGGCTATTAATCTTTATAGTTTTGCAGGTTTCATGTTGACCTGATTTATGTGCCTCCCTTTATGGACCCAATACTTCTCTTTGGAAACATAGCTCTTCTCTTTTGAGAATATAGTTATACAAGTACTTCTTCTGAGTGATCTTACATATCTCTTCTGAGTGATCTTACATATCTCTTCTGAGTGATCTTACATATCTCTTCTGAGTGATCTTACATATCTCTTCTGAGTGATCTTACATATCTCTTCTGAGTGATCTTACATATCTCTTCTGAGTGATCTTACATATCTCTTCTGAGTGATCTTACATATCTCTTCTGAGTGATCTTACCTATCTCTTCTGAGTGATCTTACCTATCTCTTCTGAGTGATCTTACATATCTCTTCTGAGTGATCTTACACATCTCTTCTGAGTGATCTTACATATCTCTTCTGAGTGATCTTACATATTTTCTCTCTTCGCAGATATTATACTCCTGCCACGTGTTTATAATTATACCTTTTTTCAAAAGCCAACGCAGCATTTTTTATCTCTATATCTCCATAGTGATATAATCCCCTCCCCCCCTTATCTCCACCACCTCACCCACAAATGAGAAACATGTTCCATCATTTCTTAAAGAAACCTCCCTCTAGCAATCTCTCATCTCTCTCTGGTGACCTCTCACCTCCCTCTAGCAATCTCTCATCTCTCTTTATTGACCTCTCACCTCCCTCTAGTAATCTCTCATCTCTCTTTGGTGACCTCTCACCTCCCTCTAGCAATCTCTCATCTCTCTCTGGTGACCTCTCACCTCCCTCTAGTAATCTCTCATCTCTCTTTATTGACCTCTCACCTCCCTATAGCAATCTCTCATCTCTCTTTGGTGACCTCTTACCTCTTACCTCCCTCTAGCAATCTCTCATCTCTCTCTGGTGACCTCTCACCTCCCTCTAGTAATCTCTCATCTCTCTTTGTTGACCTCTCACCTCCCTATAGCAATCTCTCATCTCTCTCTGGTGACCTCTTACCTCTTACCTCCCTCTAGCAATCTCTCATCTCTCTCTGGTGACCTCTCACCTCCCTCTAGCAATCTCTCATCTCTCTCTGGTGACCTCTCACCTCCCTCTAGCAATCTCTCATCTCTCTCTGGTGACCTCTCACCTCCCTCTAGCAATCTCTCATCTCTCTCTGGTGACCTCTCACCTCTCACCTCCCTCTAGTAATCTCTCATCTCTCTTTGGTGACCTCTCCTAGTACCTCCCTCTAGTAATCTCTCATCTCTCTTTGGTGACCTCTCACCTCTCACCTCCCTATAGCAATCTCTCATCTCTCTTTGGTGACCTCTTACCTCTCACCTCCCTCTAGTAATCTCTCATCTCTCTTTGGTGACCTCTCACCTCCCTCTATTAATCTCTCATGTCTCTCTGGTGACCTCTTACCTCTCACCTCCCTCTAGTAATCTCTCATCTCTCTCTGGTGACCTCTCACCTCCCTCTAGCAATCTCTCATCTCTCTTTGGTGACCTCTCACCTCCCTCTAGCAATCTCTCATCTCTCTTTGGTGACCTCTCACCTCCCTCTAGCAATCTCTCATCTCTCTTTGGTGACCTCTCACCTCCCTCTAGCGACCTCTCATCTCTCTTTAGCGACCTCTCACATCTCTTTAGCGACCTCTCACCTCTCTTTAGCGACCTCTCACCTCCCTCTAGTAATCTCTCATCTCTCTTTGGTGACCTCTTACCTCTCACCTCCCTCTAGTAATCTCTCATCTCTCTTTGGTGACCTCTCACCTCCCTCTAGTAATCTCTCATCTCTCTTTGGTGACCTCTTACCTCTCACCTCCCTCTAGTAATCTCTCATCTCTCTTTGGTGACCTCTCACCTCCCTCTAGCGACCTCTCACCTCTCTTTAGCGACCTCTCACCTCCCTCTAGTAATCTCTCATCTCTCTTTGGTGACCTCTTACCTCCCTCTAGCAATCTCTCATCTCTCTTTGGTGACCTCTTACCTCCCTCTAGTAATCTCTCATCTCTCTTTGGTGACCTCTTACCTCCCTCTAGTAATCTCTCATCTCTCTTTGGTGACCTCTCACCTCCCTCTAGTAATCTCTCATCTCTCTTTGGTGACCTCTTACCTCTCACCTCCCTCTAGTAATCTCTCATCTCTCTTTGGTGACCTCTTACCTCCCTCTAGTAATCTCTCATCTCTCTTTGGTGACCTCTTACCTCCCTCTAGTAATCTCTCATCTCTCTTTGGTGACCTCTCACCTCCCTCTAGTAATCTCTCATCTCTCTTTGGTGACCTCTCACCTCCCTCTAGTAATCTCTCATCTCTCTTTGGTGATCTCTCACCTCCCTCTAGTAATCTCTCATCTCTCTTTAGCGACCTCTCACCTCCCTCTAGTAATCTCTCATCTCTCTTTGGTGACCTCTCACCTCCCTCTAGCAATCTCTCATCTCTCTCTGGTGACCTCTCACCTCCGTCTAGCAACCTCTCTCCAGCGATCTCTCACCTCTCTTTAGCGACCTCTCACCTCTCTCCAGCAACCTCTCACCTCTCTTTAGCGACCTCTCACCTCTCTTTAGCAACCTCTCACCTCTCTCCAGCAACCTCTCACCTCTCTTTAGCGACCTCTCACCTCTCTTTAGCAACCTCTCACCTCTCTCCAGCGACCTTCACCTCTCACCTCTCTTTAGCGACCTCTCACCTCTCTCCAACGACCTCTCCCCTCTCTTTAGCGACCTCTCACCTCTCTCCAGCGATCTCTCACCTCTCACCTCTCTCCAGCGACCTCTCACCTCTCTCCAGCAACCTCTCACCTCTCTTTAGCGATCTCTCACCTCTCTCCAACGACCTCTCACCTCTCTCCAGCGACCTTCACCTCTCTTTAGCGACCTCTCACCTCTCTCCAGCGACCTCTCACCTCTCTCCAACAACCTCTCACCTCTCTCCAGCGACCTCTCACCTCTCTCCAGCGACCTCTCACCTCTCTCCTCTCTCCAGCGACCTCTCACCTCTCTCCAGCGATCTCTCACCTCTCTCCAGCGACCTCTCACCTCTCTTTCGCGACGACTATTCCCAACAGCTGGTCCTCCAGCCCCTCCGGGGTGATCATGAAGTTGAGAAGCGACACCTTGGTGGACAGCTCGGGCAGGTAATGCGGGTTCCGCAGCTTGCTCGTGATGTAGAATCGGAAGTCTGGACTGTACTCAATCACATTGTCGCCCAGACGCAACATCTCAACACCGTCTGTGGAGATTTAGGTGGGAAGGGGGGAAAGATTGGAGAGGGAGAAAGGATTTGAAATTTAGTTAAGCTGCAATATTTGCAAGAGAAAATTTTCCTCACCATTGATGCTCACTTGTTTCGTTGATGACCAAATAATCAATCTGGTAATTTTATTTTATTTTATTTTATTTTTTTATTATTATTTTTTTTTTTTTTTGGGGGGGGGAGGGGAGGAGGGAATGTTGTGTGAATTGAAGGGAGGAGAAGAAGGTGGGAAGAACTGAGAATTTGAGTGCATATCCTTCTGGTCTTTCATCCTAACGGAAAATCCTGCGACCATTGTATGTGATTATATGATATTTTTTTGTGAATAAATATATCGTACTTGCACATATAAAGTTAACATATGTCAGCTAAGGTCTACAAAAATAAAAATAAGAGTTTTTTAATTTCAAGTATCAATACACTTAGTTCTGTTATGTGTACTGTTGTATATACCGTACATCATTGTGAATAATGGGTTGTAACAACCCTCACTTCACCAGTATTTGCATAAAATGATTCAAATAGCCTAACACCATACCTGTGAGAAATTTTCGTTTCTCAATAGATTCCAAAGGGTTAAAAATAGTGTGTAAACTGATCTTAATGTTATGATGGCTCTTCTTTGATTTCCCAAACTTGAGAAGTTATAAGATTGTAATAGACAGACAAAGGTAAACGTGAACATCTCAAGCACAAAAAATACAGTGTTGTTTACTATAAACCCTCACTCATGACAATATTCAGACATTTGAAGGCATAAATAAAAATTATAGAGTGTGAATTACGAATGAGCTTTTTCTCAGTGAACATATAAACTTAGTAAAAAGACACGCCATAGCCTCAATATTTCATTTAAGTATCATTATCACTGTGCCTATAACTTTCCTACAAGGGCACCTTGATTCCCAAACTTGATTCCCAAACTTTATCCCCAAAGTTGATCCCCAAACTTGATTCCCAAACTTGATTCCCAAACTTGATCCCCAAACTTGATCCCCAAACTTGATTCCCAAACTTGATTCCCAAACTTTATCCCCAAACTTGATTCCCAAACTTTATCCCCAAACTTGATCCCCAAACTTAATTCCCAAACTTGATCCCCAAACTTGATTCCCAAACTTGATTCCCAAACTTGATCCCCAAACTTTATCCCCAAACTTGATTCCCAAACCTCGCAGCTGAACCTGAATGATTAATGTTCAATTGTGAAAGGCAGAGAGAGTCAGAAGTTAAGGTTATTGAGATGTTGACAGCACGTGAAAATTTATTTTAAACCTTTTAGAACACCTAAACATCTATCAATTGACAGTACAGTGATATTTTACTTGTAAGTACGTGATAAGTTATGGTATGTAATACCATGAAATGGCTCGAAGTATAATAATTATTAACATTGGGCATGAGATAAACTACTCAAGGCTCCACAAAAGTGATCAAATTTGATGTGAGTTTCCTTGTAAGAGTGACTGTTGACACAGATCCATTAATAGTTTACAAAGGAAGTAGACCAACCATAAACAACTTACCACGTGATCTATTGCTTGCTCGGCCAGACTTGGAGGACACTAGAATTATGAGATCCTTATGTTACACATATCTTCCACTCGCAAGTGAGAACAATTCAATGTCCACAGACATTGCTTCTTACAGAATCAGTATTATAGCAAAGCACTGGTTTCATTATTAAATTTAAACTGTGTCTACTTTCAAAGAAAGTGTTTAAGAAACAATCGTAAAAGGATTCAATTTGAAACGAAATCAATACCTGGAAAAGTCCTGAGGCTTTTAAGTAAATTAAATACTGAATTCTTATTGATGATTCTTAAGATGATTTTTTAAAGATCAACATGGATTGGTTTTTAATATTTTCCTTAAAATTCTCTTCAATTATTTTATTCTCCCTCTCTCTCTCTCTCTCTCTCTCTCCGCCCCCACCCTCTTTTTGTTTTTTTTTCCTCTCTCTTCCTCTTTCTTTCCTTATCTCTTCCACAAGCGTACATATCCAGGCATGCACATTCTCTTTATCTCCTTTTGCCTTTCTTTGTTTTGCAGAACAATCCTCATGCTATATTCCATTATTTCCTTCTGCTTTTCATATACCTTTTCCCCTTTTCTCTTTCTCTCTCGCTTGCTCTCTTCCCTACTTCCCTACCCCACTTAATAAATCCTCTTTGTGTTTTGCTGCTCTTACTCTCCAACTGTTTCTGCATCTCTGCGTAACATTTTTTTATTTATATGTCTTCCTGTTTTTCTTCACTTCTTTTATATTGCATCTCATTCTTTGAATTTTTTTTGCATGCTTTATCCTCAACAATAATTTCCTTTAACCCCCCCCCCCTCCCCCCAAATTTACAGAAGCATTTACTCCACATCTGCCCACATTCCATTTATAAAAGCATACACACCCATACCAGATACACACCCATACCAGATACACACCCATACCAGATACACACTCATACCAGATACACACCCATACCAGATACACACTCATACCAGATACACACCCATACCAGATACACACCCATACCAGATACACACCCATACCAGATACAAACCCACACCAGATACACACCCACACCAGATACACACCCACACCAGATACACACCCATACCAGATACAAACCCACACCAGATACACACCCATACCAGATACAAACCCACACCAGATACACACCCATACCAGATACACACCCATACCAGATACACACCCATACCAGATACACACCCATACCAGATACACACTCATACCAGATACACACTCATACCAGATACACACTCATACCAGATACACACTCATACCAGATACACACTCATACCAGATACACACTCATACCAGATACACACCCATACCAGATACACACCCATACCAGATACACACCCATACCAGATACACACCCATACCAGATACACACCCATACCAGATACACACTCACACCAGATACAAAATCCCACTAGATACACACTCACATCAGAAAAACAATCACACCAGATACACACTCATACCAGATACACACTCATACCAGATACACAATCATACCAGATACACACTCATACCAGATACACAATCATACCAGATACACAATCATACCAGAAACACAATCATACCAGATACACACTCATACCAGAAACACAATCATACCAGATACACAATCATACCAGATACACACCCATACCAGATACACACTCATACGAGATACACACTCATACCAGATACACACAATTACACCAGATACACACTCATACCAAATACATAATCATACCAGATACACACTCATACCAGATACACACCCACACCAGAAACACAATCACACCAGATACACACTCATACCAGATACATAATCATACCAGATACACACTCATACCAGATACACACCCACACCAGAAACACAATCACACCAGATACACAATCATACCAGATACACACTCACACCAGATACACACCCATACCAGATACACACTCATACCAGAAACACAATCATACCAGATACACACTCATACCAGATACACAATCATACCAGATACACACTCATACCAGATACACACTCATACCAGAAACACAATCACACCAGATACACAATCATACCAGATACACAATCATACCAGATACACACTCATACCAGATACACACTCATACCAGATACACACTCACACCAGATACACACTCATACCAGATACACACTCATACCAGAAACACAATCACACCAGATACACAATCACACCAGATACACACTCATACCAGATACACACCCACACCAGAAACACAATCACACCAGATACATAATCATACAGTCACACATACATACTTACTTGAACTAGTTGATCGTTTAGTTCCTTGGTGTGCATGACAAAATCAAAGTTTTAACAACAAAACCACGTAAAGAAAACACTGGCTTATTCACTTTCAAAACAGCATTTTGCATCTTAAAAAAGATGTCCAAAAGTCTAAGATAGCCTAATTGCTTTAATGCTCTGTTACCTTAACAGGGTTATGATAAACAAGGTCCTAGGAAGTATAAAACTACCTAAAAACAACAAGGTAAGTAACTATGAGGAAAAAAAAAACTGCAACAAAAAAGTTAAGTAAGAATTGTTAGCTAGTTTTACCAATTTCAACTCTGTAGATTTTTTGGAAAAGAACAGAAGTAGCTGTTTTTACGTATTGTATTGAGTTGAGCTGGGAGCGAGATAAAAATATAAAAATTATTTGGCAACATAAAATATGTTTCTACATATTACCACGTATGCAACATAACCAAAACTGAAACTGCCATAATTTAATATACAATGATTCGATCTTCGAGTTTTCAAAGAATACAAAAACCTAATTAATGCACAAAGTATAAAAAGACTTGTTAGTAGCGTCAACAGAGTTTTATATAAGACGCAAACCTGTATAATTATCAAAATCTCACACGTTATATTCTATTCACATACTGTAAAATATATTTTTTGTTCACCTTTGACCAAAGTTTACTTTAAGTGCAAACCCAAACTCTCTTGACATCAAGATTTCCGAAAAAACCAATCTGAAACAAAAAATCAACTTTCTAGCCTCAGAAAAATTTCCCATCAGCCATCATGTACCTTGTTTGAATGTCTGTTTGAGCAGAAGTGGCTCTAGAGACGGATCCAATTCCTCGCCGACATTCTCCAGCAACAGGGGATTGCCGAAGGTCACACAGTTTTCAAGTGTGCGTATGTAGTCAGCATCGGTCAGTTTGATAACGGAGAGCTTGTTGTCCTTCTCAGAGTTCTTGACCCACCTGTTAGCCTGACCCTGAGGGTCAATCATCAAAGGCCTGGGAGACAGTGTAGGGTAAAGAGTTCGAAACCTTGGCCAGTTTAAAATGTGAATATATACAGATAGATAAAAAAATGACTACCCATAGAATTATTTTAATATAAAACCACTCTAAAGATAGAAAGATTAAGAAGATGGCTAAATTTTTTTTTGGAAAATCCATATTTCTGCTTGGCTGATGTATGGAATATTTCTTGCACATATTTTGCATGAGAACATATGTTCCCTTTTTTCTTCCCTGTGGTCCAGACAGTTTATTTTAATCCATTACTTTTTTTTTTCAACTGAACTGGCAAACTTGGAGGAGTGGACCAAGAAATAATAGCTTTTTTAATGTAAAGCCATGTCTCCCATCACTCACCATCTTCTAGAGTTTGCCACAATGACGCCGTTGTCAATACTGAAGGAATCCTTGGGGAGGCCAGCAATGTTCCACGCCTGGATTTTGATTGGCTCACCTAGAATCTTGCTCAAGGAGAACTCACTGGAGCAAGGGATTTTCTTGGCCTGTGAAGACAAAACAAAATAAAATCCCATAGTAGTATCTTTAATACCTACTTCTTTCTTTCTCAACAGCCTGTGCTATTATGTGAATGCACTGATCTTAAATTTGAACATTTCAGTTCATGGAATTTACAAGGTTTCTACAAAGAGCAGCTTCAGTGCAGAAATATAATGAACTCTGATTGGGCATCCTAAGCAGAAAATGGACTGCAAAATAAGAATAGTAAAAGTATAGTAGACCTTAATGTCAACTGGGTTAAAGAAACAACACATTTATTTTTTTTTTTCATTCTTATGCCTAAAATATTTTCCTCTTCCTTTCGAACAAAAACACAGTCTTCCTTTCTTTTAATCACGCGAATGGCACATCAGACTTTGTTGTAAATGTTCAAAGATTGGAAGGGAAATAACACCTCCAGTCCTCCCCAATCTTAAAGCATTACCTGGCACATCTTGATCCAGTTGGACGTCTCAGAATCTCTGAAGGAGCTGGTGAACGGCCCCAGATAAGCGATGACGCCAGCGGAGATGAGCACATCACCCATGAGGTTGTCATAGATATTCTGGAGGTTGTTGGCAGCGTCCGTCCACCTTGTCTTCTCACCTCCAAGTCCACCGATCAGCTTCTCCGCTCGATCCAGTTTCTTGCCACAGAGGTCGACCTGGGTATCGTAGAAAGTATTAATATGTTGATGAAAAATTTGACTGATTACGTATTCATAGATAGCAAGCAGATAAATGAGACATCTTGCTTTGGTTGAAAGCCTCGTTTGAATTCATTGACTACAGTGTGATCAAAGACATTTTGTACAGTATCAAACATATCTTACACAGACACAACAGAGCAGGGAAAAGTTCCAACAAACCAACCACCAACAGATTGACTCATACCAGCAATAACAAATTTGTATAGATCTCAGTTATGTGCTAAATAAAGGGAAAAACAATAGCGATGACCTCATCTACCCAAACAGAAACATATTTCCTACCTGGTACTCCAGTTTTTGTTTCTTCTCCAACATTTCCTTGAACGTGTTCTGAAGGTCTTCGAGCTTCTTCTGCACAGCGGCCAGCTCAGCTCTCTTGGTATTCAAATGTCCCATCACTACAGCCAGCTCTTGCTCTGCCTCCTTCAGTTTTTCTTTCTTGGGTGCTACAACCTTGGCCACTCTGTCGTAGACCTCTAAAGCAAGAACCCACTTGCATAAGCCTGAAACAAAGTAAGTATTGCAATGTTAGACTCAGATATTACACCCCATGTTTAGCAATGCATAACTAGAATGTGTGATGTCTTTTTACAACAACTTCAGTCGAAAATATAAATTCAAATCTCACTGGGCTAACAGACAGTTTTTGTAATGAAAATTATTTATAATTGCTATTTCAAAAAGATTTAAGTCAGAGCCCTCATAAAAGACGTTAATAGTTTTCCTCCTCAACAGCAATCTTCCTACAATTATCAAGAATGAAGGCACAATTTCCTTCTATAACATATAAGTGACTTTCTCTAGAAAATCTTTGTTCACAAGCTTTTGTGGATCATGAAGTCTTATTGTTTATTACCCTATCTAGACAATGAAAAAAAATACTCGACCATAAAAAATCCTTGAATCTCTCTGCAAAGGAGGGTGGGAACTAAACAGGTTAACACCATCTTGAGAAATTAATTTTCTTTCTGGTATTCATCCATACAACTAAACAACAAGTGAACTTTTAGCCTATCTCTGAGACCTGTACTTTTTTTTTGAGCCGCAACATACCCTCTGCAGCAGATGAAGCGTTGGCCACAATTTCTGGCTTGAAGATCGGGTTGGTGATGTACTCGTCCCGGATCTTCTTCATGACCGGCACCGGGATGTTGTCCTTGTCGTAATCCAGAAGCTGCTGTAGGAAGTTCAACTCTCCCAGGAGTTTCTTGCTGGGTCCCCAGTAGTCAAGAATCTGAGGCACAAAAATTGGAGTGATATTACCCAAAGACTCTTTCATGAGGTGAGGGCTCTCCTTCAGACAGAAATAGGGCTGGTTAAATGGGATCTGACCCCCACCAACAGATATCCTAGCCAGAGATCGAACCCAGAATCTCTTAAGTGTTAGTTCAAGGCTCAACGGACTGAGCATTTTGGTACTCCTTCAACTAAATCAACTCCCAAGATAAATCTGATCCCAGATCATCAGCTTTGCTTTGGCCGTCATCACTGGAAAAAAATCAATTCTCTATGTTCCCAGTCTATTTACAGATTCTATTTAGGCTCTTCAATAAAATCATAAATTTTTGCAAAAAATAAGAGGTGAATGTCATGCTGGCATTTTTGTTATTTGGACTTAAACAATAATGGGCTTTCAAAAAGATTTTTAACAGATTGATATTCTACAAATTATTCAATCATTCTTATTCTCCACACACCATCATTACTCTAGTGTTGAGATATTAGGCTCGCCACACACCAGTAATGATAGTCTATAAATTCAATACTCTAGTGCCGAGATATTAGGCCCTGCACACACCAGCAATGAAGTCTATAAATTCAATACTCTGGTGTTGAGATGTTAGGCTCTCCACACATCAGCAATGAAGTCTATAGATTTAATTCTGTAGTTTAAAGATATTTGGCTCTAGTGTTGAGATATCTGGCTCACCTTCTGGCCTGGTTTATCCGGATTATCCACCTTGACAGGTTTGATGTCCTTCATCACACACACAGCGGCCATGACAATCTTAACTCCTGCTGGGGGACTCTTCATTGTTTTCACGATTGTTATATCCGCAGGCTGATGTAGGAGAAAGAAGGGACAAGTTAACTTATGAATAAATGGTGGGTGAAGGTGTCAAAGTAGCCACATCATCTCAATTCTCATGTATACAACAAATTTTCCTTTAACTTAACATAAAAACATATCTTTATTTCTCCACTGTTTGTTTCACTTAACACTCTGATGCAATTGCTCTCTCTCTCTCTCTCTCTCTCTCTCTCTCTCTCTCTCTCTCTCCTCATCTCTCTCTCATTCTCTATCTCTGTCTCTACACCCTCCTCTATTCTTCCTGCCCCCTACCTTGAGCGTGTTGAGAGCAGCAATAGCGAGCTCCAGGGCTGGGATGGCCTCGGCCAGCTGTGCCTCGCAGTCGTCCTTGAGTGCCTGGGCTTGAGATGCTGCCTCATTGGCCACTGCCTCGTCAGCCTTGACCTTCTCGCTGGTCTGCTCCACTTCCTTGGACTCTTTCTCGATGACCACCAGCATCTTCTCATTCTCAGCAGCTGAGACTACTAGCTGCGGCTGGAGTTCCTCCAGCTCCTTCTGCATGCCAGATACCTACAAGAGTGGTAAAAAAAATGGTAAGCTTAGCATTTCTTTTTTACACATATGTGTAGCAAAGCTGCGAAATGAGGTGTTTTGAGGCAGAGAAATTTTTGTAAGGACGTAATTTTTCTAAAGAAAGCTTGAAATTTCCGCCTTGCATAATACTGTAATTTGTAACTTTCATATTATTTCAGAAGTCAAAGCACTTTTAATAGGAAGGATTTCAAACTTTCTTGAGGAAAATGACATTTTCCCAAGTAGACATCTGATGCAAAATGTCTCAGTCTGTGGCGTTGCTACACATATTACAAATTCAATGATGTGGTCATATTTATCTTTAACTAAGAGCAGTAATAAAAAGTTTTCATGTGAAATAAAAATCCACCATATTTTATCAATACATACATTAAGCTGTTTGAGATCTGATCTTTATAATACTACTGCAACAAGTATTCTCAGCCAAGCTTAAATTTGTGCACAAGACTCTTTGGGCAATTTATGACAAGTAAAACCAATGAGAGGTAACATTTTAACATTCTAATGAAAAAGTTATGATCAAAGTAGAAAGTCCATCTTTATACTTTATAAGAATTTTTCTAATGCTTTCTCTAGATCATTTTCCTTACCATAGGACTTAATGCTAGCGATGATAATGTATCTGAACACATAAGAGAGTTTGACCAGAAGAGGGTGAAAAAAGGCTAAAAGAGCATTGAGATAAAAACACTGGAGAAGCTCACATGTGTTCAATAATTAACAATGAGTTGAAAACCGAATTGTTGTCATAAAATGTATCATCTTTCTTTCAAGCAGCAATAGTTTGCCTCCTAACCTCCTGTATTACATTGGAAACATGTAAACGTGTTAGAGAAAAGCATAAAAAGATAAATATGTAAACGTGTTAGAGAAAAGCATAAAAAGATAAATATGTAAACGTTTTAGAGAAAAGCATAAAAAGATAAACATGTAAACGTGTTAGAGAAAAGCATAAAAAGATAAATATGTAAACGTGTTAGAGAAAAGCATAAAAAGATAAATATGTAAACGTGTTAGAGAAAAGCATAAAAAGATAAATATGTAAACGTGTTAGAGAAAAGCATAAAAAGATAAATATGTAAACGTGTTAGAGAAAAGCATAAAAAGATAAATATGTAAACGTGTTAGAGAAAAGCATAAAAAGATAAATATGTAAACGTGTTAGAGAAAAGCATAAAAAGATAAATATGTAAACGTGTTAGAGAAAAGCATAAAAAGATAAACATGTAAACGTGTTAGAGAAAAGCATAAAAAGATAAATATGTAAACGTGTTAGAGAAAAGCATAAAAAGATAAATATGTAAACGTGTTAGAGAAAAGCATAAAAAGATAAATATGTAAACGTGTTAGAGAAAAGCATAAAAAGATAAATATGTAAACGTGTTAGAGAAAAGCATAAAAAGATAAATATGTAAACGTGTTAGAGAAAAGCATAAAAAGATAAATATGTAAACGTGTTAGAGAAAAGCATAAAAAGATAAATATGTAAACGTGTTAGAGAAAAGCATAAAAAGATAAACATGTAAACGTGTTAGAGAAAAGCATAAAAAGATAAACATGTAAACGTGTTAGAGAAAAGCATAAAAAGATAAACATGTAAACGTGTTAGAGAAAAGCATAAAAAGATTTACCTGAGAGGCAGCAAAGGCCAGCTTCTCTAGACCGACAACATAACGTCGTTTAGCCTTCATGGTTTCATCTTGTTTCTTCTGCAGCAGATTCTTGAAGGAGTTGATAAGCTCGAGGTACGACGTAGGAGTCACGTAGTTGTGACGGCCCAGTTGTTGCAGGAATCTGGACAATAGTGTAAGAAAAAAAAAATGGCCCAGGTAAATAAATAATTTTGTTTGTCATATTGCATGCTCTTCATGTGAATAGCATTTTTTAAGGGCTTGGACAATCACACTCCAAAGTTTTGATAGCTGCTGTTTTTTCAGACCAAGGGGAAATAACTGATGACAATTTTATTTAACGCCTACATGCACTGGAACAATAAAGCTCTTGCTAAGAGATATCATGGATTTGACTATAATTTCACCTACTACATATTCATCCATCACAGCTGATATCAATACCATTGTCAATCCATCCTCATTTGTCCGGACTAGTACCATACAAACATGTCCCCTAATAAAACTCAGATAGGTGCTAAGGAAGTGTTGAAAAATTTATTAAACTCACTAAAACCGCTAGCAAACCAACCTCTCTGAGAGCTCCCGGACACTCTGGTGGAAGGACTTGCAGATGTTGACCACCTCCACCTTCTCTTTGTCCTCGATGTCAGCCTCCTCGAGGAACTTGTTGGCTACTCTCATCAGGGCATCGTCTGGCCAGGCCTAGACAAGGGGAGATGGAAAGGGGTGTGATAAGTTGAGGAAAGGGTGTGGCAATGATAGGTAGATGATGAGGAAGAGAGAGGCATACTAAGTGACAGAGAAGAAGAAAGAATGAGAGATAAATAGCTAGCTTGATAGATAAGAGAGAGAGAGAGAGAGAGAAAGAGAGAGAAAGAGAGAGAGAGAGAGAAAAGATAGAAAGAGATAGAGAGAGAGAAAGAGAGAGAGAGAGAAAAAAGATAGAAAGAGATAGAGAGAGAGAAAGAGAGAGAGAGAAAGAAAAGATAGAGAGAAAGAGAGAGAGAGAGAGAGAGAGAGAGAGAGAGAGAGAGAGAGAGAGAGAGAGAGAGAAGGAACATATTACTCCAAAGACTATAATTTTCAATTCCGACTACGACATTCCTACCACTGACCTGGAACCAGTCGATCGTGCAGCAGTTGATGAGGGACGGGAACTGACGCAGTCTGTTTCTGAACGCATCTCCGATGGGCGAGAATGCTATGATGATGTGGAGGTTCTCTCTGCAGCGGTTCACGAAGAAGGCGAACAACGCCAGGGGAGAGAAGTCAGCATTCTTGTCTCCAGCCTGGGCTATAGGTCTCACAGCCTAGAATGGGAAGTGGTTTTTTGTTAGATTTATATTGTTTTCAAAACAGATGGCAAGACTAGAGCACATTGACTTATTTAATTAAAAAATTTTTAAACCATGTTTGCATTTTTATTCATAAAGATAGCATAATACCGAGAGAAATTTGAACCTACAGAAAACTGCTTGAGAAATGTTTTAGGGAGCAGTTATCTGAAAGCGCAGATTTCTCTGAATTACTACTTACATATATTATTTTCAATGCTATTTATACTGATTAGCTTCAGAAATCAGATCAAGTGGTTTTAACTTTGCATAAAGATGATTAAATTATCCTATTTTAAATTTCTTTATCTCTATAATTCTTAATTTATCCTATTTTAAATTTCTTTATCTCTATAATTCTTAATTTATCTTAATCTTCTTTTGACTTAAACACTTGCGATAGATAGTTACAATAACTCACAATATTCAGATTCTAGTATGGTGTGGCATTCTTGGTATACGGAAACTTAGTTCTTACAGTAGTAGCTTCTTGAGTAGAACAAAAGATGGCATCATTGTATAGCTATTATCTTATCATGCACTATGTGCAGCCCCCCTTAGTACATCTTCCTCCACCCTATGTACTGCCTATCTTAGTACATCTTCCTCCACCCCTTTCATAGCCCTATGTACTGCCTATCTTAGTATATCTTCCTCCACCCTATGTACTGCCTATCTTAGTATATCTTCCTCCACCCCTTTCATAGCCCTATGTACTGCCTATCTTAGTATATCTTCCTCCACCCTATGTACTGCCTATCTTAGTATATCTTCCTCCACCCTATGTACTGCCTATCTTAGTATATCTTCCTCCACCCCTTTCATAGCCCTATGTACTGCCTATCTTAGTACATCTTCCTCCACCCTATGTACTGCCTATCTTAGTATATCTTCCTCCACCCCTTTCATAGCCCTATGTACTGCCTATCTTAGTATATCTTCCTCCACCCCTTTCATAGCCCTATGTACTGCCTATCTTAGTACATCTTCCTCCACCCTATGTACTGCCTATCTTAGTACTTCTTCCTCCACCCCCCCCCCCCTTTGTCCTATAAAGAGCCCTTCTTAGTGCTTATTCCTCCACCCCCCCCTTTGTCCTATAAAGAGCCCTTCTTAGTACTTCTTCTTCCACCCCTTCCACACTCCTGTGTTCTGCCCTTGTAAGTACTTCTTCCTCCACCCCTTCCTGAGTCCTATGTATTGCCCTTTTTTGTAAAATTTTTCTTCCACCCCTTTCTTAGTTCTCTATACCGCCCTTCTTAGTACTTCTCCCTCCACCCCTTCCATAGTTCTATGTACTGCCCGTCTTCGTACTTCTCTCTCCACCCCTTCCATAGTTCTATGTACTGCCCGTCTTCGTACTTCTTCCTCCACCCCTTCCATAGTTCTATGTACTGCCCGTCTTCGTACTTCTTTCTCCACCCCTTCCATAGTTCTATGTACTGCCCGTCTTCGTACTTCTCCCTCCACCCCTTCCATAGTTCTATGTACTGCCCGTCTTCGTACTTCTCCCTCCACCCCTTCCATAGTTCTATGTACTGCCCGTCTTCGTACTTCTTTCTCCACCCCTTCCATAGTTCTATGTACTGCCCGTCTTCGTACTTCTTTCTCCACCCCTTCCATAGTTCTATGTACTGCCCGTCTTCGTACTTCTTTCTCCACCCCTTCCATAGTTCTATGTACTGCCCTCCTTAGTACTTCTCCCTCCACCCCTTCCATAGTTCTATGTACTACACTCCTTAGTACTTCTCCCTCCACCACTTCCATAGTTCTATGTACTGCCCGTCTTAGTACTTCTCCCTCCACCACTTCCATAGTTCTATGTACTGCACGTCTTCGTACTTCTTCCTCCACCCCTTCCATAGTTCTATGTACTGCCCTCCTTAGTACTTCTCCCTCCACCACTTCCATAGTTCTATGTACTGCACGTCTTCGTACTTCTTCCTCCACCCCTTCCATAGTTCTATGTACTGCACGTCTTCGTACTTCTTCCTCCACCCCTTCCATAGTTCTATGTACTGCACGTCTTCGTACTTCTTCCTCCACCCCTTCCATAGTTCTATGTACTGCCCTCCTTAGTACTTCTCCCTCCACCCCTTCCATAGTTCTATGTACTGCACTCCTTAGTACTTCTCCCTCCACCACTTCCATAGTTCTATGTACTGCACGTCTTAGTACTTCTCCCTCCACCCCTTCCATAGTTCTATGTACTGCACGTCTTCGTACTTCTTCCTCCACCCCTTCCATAGTTCTATGTACTGCACGTGTTAGTACTTCTCCCTCCACCCCTTCCATAGTTCTATGTACTGCACTCCTTAGTACTTCTCCCTCCACCACTTCCATAGTTCTATGTACTGCACGTCTTCGTACTTCTTCCTCCACCCCTTCCATAGTTCTATGTACTGCACGTCTTCGTACTTCTTCCTCCACCCCTTCCATAGTTCTATGTACTGCCCGTCTTCGTACTTCTTCCTCTATCCTTTGCTTTTCCTAGCGTTTGTTTTCAATTTTTTTTTCTAGCAATCTCTTATCCGGCGGCTATCTTTAAATTATGGAACATCATGCTGGTGTTTGAAAGAAAAACCTGTACAGGTGTATCATGACTTCAGAACTAAGACAAAAGGGCGGGCCACAACCCACAACCATCCATGAGAAACTCAATGGCATGGAACAAAACCTGCTCCAAACATTGGAGTTTGTCAGAGCCACTGGACTCAAAATTTGACAGACTGCCAGTGTCACAGGAAGGCAGAAAAAGAAAGATGTATCTGACTGACCTCCATTATCTCAGCTTTCTCATCAGAGGCGAAGAGATTCGGCACTTCTCCAGAGTTGAGCAGGGCGTCAATGTCCTCCAAGAAAGCCTCTTGCTTGATCTGGGTGTCTGTGATCAGGAACACAGTTGTCTTTCCTTGCCCTCCAGCTGCGTTCAGCACACTCTGAGAAACACAGAGATATTTTAAAAAAACATGATAAATTTACAGCATAATGAAAAAGAAAAAGTATGTTAGAAAACTTGATGAACTTTTTAAAAAATGATCAAATTTTGCTTTCAGTTTTAAAAGAGTGAAAAAAAATCATTTTCAAAACACCAAAAAAGGCAAAGCTAGTTCGACTGATTCATCTCAAAATTCCTTTCCAAAATATTTGCTAACACAGTTTTCTCATTCAGGCAGAGCCCATTATCATCTCCCCGAGTTTCATGACAAATGTGAACTCTAGGGAATGTAACTGTTTGCGATTTTTTAAATAGAACATTGACAGCCTGCAAAATTATTTCCTCCGACTTTTATTTGGCCTTCTATTTTTAATCCTTATAAAAAACTAATGTCTTCCACGCCTCAGAACATTACCCGTTTCCCTGCCTCTAAACATTAACCCTTTCCCTGCCTACCTTGACATCCTCACGCCACTCTACCATGCCGTAGTTCTTGGAAATCTCCGGCTGGAAGAGGTTGTAACCAGCCATGGCTGTCGCAAGCCGAGTGAGGGACTGACGGCCACTTCCGCCTACACCAACCAGAAGGGCGTTGCCTCCAGGCTGTCGCAGGATACGGCAGATACGTGACAGGTGCTCCAGCACATACCTGGTGAGATTTAGTGGAAGGTGTGGGTGAGGGTCAAAGTGGGTTAAGCATTGGATAAAGTCTGGAATATTTGAGGAGCCACGCAAAACAGATTTTCATAAGCAGGATTTCTTCTACCAAAGACATTCTAGAAATCCCTTCTTTAATTTCCGAGACTGGAATTTGCTGAAGATAAATAGGGAAATGCTCATGCTACTAATGATTGTGATGATAAAATATCAGTAAAAGTATTGATAATGAAATTGATGAAAAACTATTCTCCTTGACAGTCATGAAGGATTTATCTAATGCTGCATGTAATGATACAAATGATGATAATGACAATGATAACAATGATAAAGACTACATGACACTGATATCTTTTATTAATTAAAGTCCAAGCCAATACCAACCTGAAGATTACAAGATTCATCCCGTTCTTGTGCGTGTTGTTGTATTCTTCCAAGCACACACCGACTACATTATAGAAACTGTCCAGGGACGAAACCTCCTGGTAGACACGGTCTTCCTGCAAAGCGTCTGTGTCCATATAGTCTCCAAACATCAAACTACGCAAATCTTCTTCTTGAATCTAAAATTAGAGGGGAAAAAAGACCCGGATTGACTACTAATATTGACAAAGTCCACTTTTCAAATGAGGATATTACATTTTGAAATTGATGCCTTATATCATGCATTCATCATCAAATTTTGTATTTATCTTGTCAAATGTTTTACCTACACTCTTAGTTCCACAAAGAATGACCATTAACAAACTTAAGCATTGAGCAAAATCCTTTTACCTTTGCATTCTCCTGAGCTGCCAAGCTAGCGAACAAGCTGTCCATTGATTCCTTGAACTGCTCCTTGAGAAGTGTTGACACGGTTCTGAGAAAGGAATAATAATTTCGTTCCAGTTATCAGGTGTTCTGAAGTTTTCCTTTTTTATCTTGTAATCTTTGCTGATCACTCTCATAGTTTCAGAACGATAATGTTATTCATGGCTTGTTTTATTCATAAGTTTAAGAACTTCACTTAGGTTCCTAGTACAGTTTTGACCTTACTGATCAGAACTTAAAAACATATTGTAGAATATATTCAGGACTAAATGTGGCATCTACAAATTCAAAGCTTTATGTCCACGATACTAACTTGAATAGCCACTCTCTGTCAGAATCATCTGTGAGACGGTCATAGAACACCCTCATCACTTCGTGAACCCACAGCCTGAAGAAAAGCAAAATTGAGCATCATATTTTTTTTGATGAGTAAGATTAAGAGCTCAAAAATCTAAATATTTTGATAATGAAATCAAGGATTTTGGAGCTTCTTATAAAGATCTTTTGCTAAAGCACATATATACGAGACAAGAATGAAGGTCAATTGTTTGTATAACATGGCAGGAAATGGTGAATGTATGAAACATCTCAATAGCTAATTCTCTACCTTCTAAATCTATTTCAATATCTTTTACACCCTCATAAGAAAGCTATGAATTCTTGCAAAAATATGCTTATTGATGCATTGCCTTAAGGGAATTCAAAGCTGCCCATTTATTTAAATGTAGATGATAATGAAAGTAAAGAGAGTCCTGAACTCAATCCGAGCATAGGGGAACCAGGTGTAGGTTTCTGATTATTTTTGTCATACAACATTGTGAGATAGTTTGCCATTGCTTTCCTTGCCGCCTTTGCTTTTGTCGAGTCTGAAAAAATCTAGCTACAGAAGTAGTGCTGGATAGACACAGGGGAGCTGAAAATTTTTTAGTCCGCATTGTGATTTGAACTCGGTACCCCTGGACCGGTGGTCAAGTGCCTTTCTGACTTTACCACAACTCACCCCGTAGATAATAATCGATGTTTACAAAGATCTTTATGTAGATTTGGATTTTGCAACATTACCTAACTAATCTTTTTACTTTTTTACAGTCTAAATTTCCATTAACATTTCAATGCACAAAACAAGAATCCTTTAAATCAATAAACAACTCACTTGACGAGCGTCTTCTTGTCCTCGACCTGGCCCTTCTTGATGAGGCACACACCCAAGATGACCCTGGAGAAATCTCTAAGGTTGAAGATATAGTGAGACTTGGCTGGAGTCGGTAGCAGGTTCTTCATGGCCAACTTGTACATTTCCATCGTTGCTGCCACTATTGTGTTCCCCATGGATAAATAATCAGAGGAGAACTCTTCTTGCTGTGAAGGCAAGATAAACATAGAGTTAACACATTCGTGAAATTTTTCCGCATGACATATATAGTGAGAGAGAGATTACTTTAAATAGCCCACATCATGTTTAACATTTAGACGGACATTACTTTGGAGTTAAGCTCAAGAAAACAGGAACTCCAACGTCCTAGAAGAGGCGCATTAGTGATATTTTCATCCCCGAATTACTTTATGAAAAAAAAGTGTGATATAACATGACAGCTTCACCTGACCAAATATGATTTTTTGCACAGTCAATAGCCGTAAACATAAATTAAAAGGAACATATAATATTTGTGTAGCTACACCTACATTTTGCTGCAGACGGAAACTTCGGAAAAGTTTTTCTCAAGAATGCTTGAAATCCTTGGTTTTTAAAGTGCTTTTACTTCTGAAACAATGGAAATTTCAAGCTTTCTTTAGGAAAATTGAATTTACCCAAAATTTCTCTGCCGCAAAAGGTCTCAGTTTGTTACGTTGCTACTCATTTAAAAACACCATCCTAAATCTCTCCCTCTTGTTCTCACCCTGAGATAGGTGCTGATCAGTGTAGTAAAGATCTTGTTCATCGACTCGTCATTGAATGGGTTCATGCTGATGATGTTGAAGTGGCGCATGAACCTCAGGGTGATGGTGTTGCGGCCGCCGCCTGGGGGTCCCATGGCCGTGATAAACTGGATGTCCTGAAGCGTGATCTTTGACGTGTCCTTCAGGTCGTACCTGATGGGGGGATAGGAATCAGATGATAGTTGAATGATGTTAAATGATAGTTGAGTGATGGCGGATAGGAATCAAATGATGGTTGAGTGATGGTAAATGATAGTTCAGTGATGGCGGATAGGAATTAGATGATGGTTGAGTGATGGTAAATGATAGTTCAGTGATGGCGGATAGGAATCAGATGATAGTTGTTTGATGGGGGGATAGCAATCAGATGATAGTTGAGTGATGGCGGATAGGAATTAGATGATAGTTGAGTGATGGTAAATGATAGTTCAGTGATGGCGGATAGGAATCAGATGATAGTTGTTTGATGGGGGATAGCAATCAGATGATAGTTGAGTGATGGGATGGGGGATATGAATCAGATGATAGTTGAGTGATGGTAAATGATAGTTCAGTGATGGCGGATAGGAATCAGATGATAGTTGTTTGATGGGGGATAGCAATCAGATGATAGTTGAGTGATGGGATGGGGGATATGAATCAGATGATAGTTGAGTGATGCAGGATAGGAATCAGATGATAGTTGGGTGATGGAGGGATAGGAATCAGATGATAGTTGAGTGATGGGTGGGGGATATGAATCAGATGATAGTTGAGTGATGGGGGAGAGGAATGAGATTACAGTTTAAAGGTGAAAATAATATGGGATAGATTAAAAACTTCAAGCTTTGTGTTGATAAGATGGGAAGCAGGTATTGAGCATTTCATGGAATATGAGAGTATAATGATCCATCTCTAAGATAAATAAAATGCACAGTAATGTTTAGAAGTTGTATGTAACACTATGTTTAGAGGACATGACATCAGAGATACAAAAGACCTGTAACATGTTTCCCCTTGACAGCCTCTCCTCTAAGGATAGTTAGAGATAGTTTAAAGATTGGTATCATCAGGGAAGATATATATAGAAACTTAGATGAACCTTTACGGTTAATATGGAAATTGATTTAAGGGTTACAATATAAGACAGATCTAGAATGTTTAACATTTCCTTTGTCTCTCATAGCCTAATCCATCAGGGACAGAGAGAAGATCATGTCTATCAAGCATATTTTTTGATATCTTTAAAACTGTGTAGCTTCTTTTCATTTGAACTGCTAATGGTGTACTGGCATTGAATAAAATATAGTATCTATCAGTAAAATGGTTAGTAAGTCATGTCCCCCTTACCAGTTGCCATGGTCGATGAACTGTCGCAGCAGCTCAATTGGCGGTTGTGCACCGTACACTTCCTTCTGCGGCATGTTCAGATCGTCCACAAAGATGATGGCCTTCTTGCCAACCTGTGGTCCGAACACTCCTTTCCGCCTCTTGTCAAGTCTGGACATGATGATATTCTGTCAAAGAAATAGAGGCAAGGGTTAAGAAGGCTTTGCTAAAGACAGTGTGAAAACTTGTTAAAACTCAGGGCTTGCAACAAGGCCAAATTTCTAGTATTAAAATAAATTTCATGCCTCACAAAAATATTCATGTACAAATTTGCTTTATATGATTATAAATAAATAGCTTAATCATTATACATAGCTGTAGCAAAATGCAAATGGGCTTGAAAACAATATTGTATTTGGGTTAAAGGTTTGTTACTATATCACCAGAATTGATAACGGGAAAGAGAATAATTGTGTGGGTCTGTGGGGAGAAGAAGGATGGCTATTGCTCTCTTTGATATTTGCCATACACTCAGTAGCTACTCATTACAGTCACTCCGCCATCTTCCATTAATTTTTGTCATATCTTATAAGCACCTCTCATCTCCTTCCAATCTCTGTTCATCTGAACTTGCTTCATCTCAAAGAAACTCTTTTACGTATTTCATTTTAATTTCCTAAAAAACAAAAAAAACAAAAACCAAATTACCTGAGTCATGTTGGCACTAGTCTGAGCTGAGAAGTTCACAAAAGTGGCCAGGTACTTGTCTTGTGGCAGCTCGTTCATCAACTTTTGCTGGACGTAGGCGCTCTTGCCTGTACCAGTGGGGCCAACCAACAGCAACGGCCTGGCAATAGGAGGTGGCAGTTATATTTATGAGTGAAAACTCCCTTTGGTGTTTCAAACACATACTGATATATTAAATTTATCAATGTAACTTTTATATGCTCCAATACAGTAACCTTGTAGAAACCATTTGAAAACTGTTATGTCTAGAGAAAAAATATTGATGATTATTTGTAATGGACATTCTATGGTTCGATATTAAATACTAGAAAGAAAACAATATGTTTGATGAAATTATAGATTACCACTCTAGCTGCTGCAGCAATCAAGCAAAGCATCAATGAACTATTCCCTTAATTTTACATGAACCAAATTACAAACCTGTTGTAGTTGATACACAGATCCATAATGTAAGTATATCTGGCAGTGTCCATAGTGGGTACCAGCATCTCTCGGATCTTGGTGGTCTTGGACTCGGCTCCGCGGAGGAGAACATTCCAGTGGTTCCACTGACCACGTGACTTTTGCTAGAGACATACAATACAAGAAGAATGATGATGGTGATGATGATAAATTGTTCTATACATACAATGGTGACTTACCATTATATTGACTCTGAATGAAAATGTTTTCAGCTGATATTTTTCATGCCTATCAAAATACAGGATTAACTTCATTGCTACCTAACACACAGAGACTAATACATAATTGATAGATCCATTCCATCAAATGTCTATTATTATATCTTATGAAGCAGTTGAGAATTATCACCGTTCCATCAAATGTCTATTATTATATCTTATGAAGCAGTTGAGAATTATCACCATTCCATCAAATGTCTATTATTATATCTTATGAAGCAGTTGACAATTATCACCATTCCATCAAATGTCTATTATTATATCTTATGAAGCAGTTGAGAATTATCAAAATATGTAGACCTTTTGTGCTAGGTTTCTTTATGTCAATACCATAGAAAATGCAGCTCCATCATCATTCAATAATAATTATTGTTGAAAAAATACACAAACAAAATATCAGTTCATTTCAAAGGCAAAATTGAATAATAAGTTTTCCAGAATTTCAGTTTATGTCTTCAGAAATCAATTTTAATTCTTTATACTTATTGAAATAAATTATGAGAAATCATTAGAAAAGATCACAAAATAAAGCATGCTTTAATATTGGTTATGACAACATGGAGAAGGTTTTTGAACTTTTTGTATTTCTTGCATCATCTTATCTTAGGCAGTGGTCCGCTTAATTATTGAAAACATTAAATTGTTCAACACATCCCTTCATTGCAAAATCATCTGTAAAGCTATTAAATCATGAATAAATCTCAAAACAAGAAAGAGAGTGGTTTCATGGGCAAAAAGAAAATAAAAACTTAAAAACATATTCTATCCTATACAAAAAATTTTCCCAGGGTCATGTTGTCTTTCCCACAAACCTCATAAAAGTAGTCATAGACAGGATGCTCTGGCGGCATCAAGTTATCAAGCTTGCCCACTTCCTTGGGCACTGGCATGTTCTCAAACTTTCCACCAAGAAGATCCTTGAAAAACTTGTCAAACTTGGTCCTGCTGTCTACATCAATGCAGCCTCCTACTGACCACGGGATGGCGAATAACACAGCAGCCTGGAAGAGTAAAATAGAATTCATCTCCTTGATAAAATAAAAACAAAAATGAGGCATGCTTGTAATTGAACATAACACATGTACTTAATTTCCAAGAAGATTAGTGTTTTCCTTTTCTCTTTAGGGTCATGTATATATACATCTTCTCTTTGCAACCAGTCAATTGCGTTTGCTTTCAATAACAGGTTTTGGGATAACCCTATGTGGCAGACTGGATTTGTAGATCCAATCTTTCAATCAACCTTTTATTAAAATGGCCTTCAACCTACCAATATAATGTTAAAACTACCGAGATATCAAGAGACTCACCAGCAACCAATGTCGCAGGTGTTTGTTGTCCTCAGCGTCCTCGGCTGTAACGCCATCGTGCATCAGCATGTCAATGAGGTACATGAGAGATTTAGTCTGATTGGCTGCACTGCCTTGTACATACTCCTGCGTAACCAATCAAAAAAATGTTTGAGAAAAAAGATGAGTACTGAAAAACATCAGCACAAAATTACAAAAATGCTTCTCAAGATATATCAATATCTTTGTGATCTCTGTATTGACCAACTCTCACATAGAACCAGGACAGGTTAGAGACAACAACCTTCACTAAGAAAAAAAACGAACAAAAAACAAAAACACGCACACAGCTAGCACCATCTAAAATCTATACATCTAAAGCCTCTACTCCCAGGTTTGATTCAGCCATCTAGTACCAGGGGCATGATCATTATCAACAGTCACAGACCATTAAAACCCTTCAACCACTGAAACTGACATTGCCATTTTCCAAAAATCTACAAAGCAAGCTCATGACAAATAGCACCTTACATACATATATATTTATCACCACAATTTTATGAGGTGCTCTATACTAATCTTGCATTACAATATCAACCCCATTCTCCTGTCTTTTTTTCCATTCAATAATTCACTGCGCTCTTCACACATTCTCACTGCTCCCAACAAGACCAGCCTTTACTGACCCTGCAGTTCTTCCTGATGAACTCCAGACACGGGTCGACCAGCCACTCCAGTAGTGCCTCCAACATCTCAAGTGCTTCCTCCCCAACCACCTTGGGGAACTCAGACAGCCAAGACTTGACCAGGGGTCTCCAGCCCAGAGTGGTTGGCTCCAGGTAAACCATACCACACCTGGACACTGTTGCAGGCTGTAGAGGTCAAAGGTGAAACATGACACGTTTTGTCACACTCAGAACCATGGGATTATTGTCTCAATGACCAGGGTTGGACAGTCTAATCCATGCTTAGTTATTAATTGTGGTGTATTGGTAAGATTGTTCAGGCTTATAATTTTGTTTTTGTAGAATGTCATTGAGGGAAAACAACAGATCATGGTGGACAAGCCAAAACATAATGATTAAAGAGAGAAAAGAAGTTGACTGTTATAAACTAAGGAAATTCTGTAGCACAATTTTTTATCACATTCTGATATCACATAATAATTTTTTTACCTGTATATGATGACTGTGGCCAGATATTGTAAAGAATAAGAATTCCTTTCAAAGAAGTGAATATGAGAACAAATGTGCTTGTTGTTAAAAAAAGGTTGAACTTTTTTACAGAGAAACAAAACAATCTTTTCCTCAGATTGTGTAGAACAGGAGAAAGACACTTACCGAGGCCTGTGAAAGATCCATCGTCTCGAAGATAAGAGACATGGGGTTGGACATCTGAATAATCTCGCCGGACATCAGACACAGCTTCTTGTTGTCGTCCAGTACTGTGTTCATGTTTTCAATCCAGAGGGCGTCAATTGGCCCATCAAAGATGACCCATTTTCGGTCAGGTGTATCTGTAGAGGCGAACTCTCTGAAAGTGTTGGCGACAACTCCGTCTGTCCACTAGTAAATGAGAGGTCAAATTGAGGACACTTTTAAGGATTTGACTCATTTACAGATAGTGCACAGTTAGCAATCTAATATCCCATATTCTTAGATAAAAATTATACATTAAAAAAATCACCACCACTAATTAGCAACAAATAATGCTATCTAAAACACCAACATCACTAACAATAACATCGGTAATAACAGTACTAGCATAACACCACAACTAAAAATAACACTAGTGGTAACAATAACACCACTAACAATACTGGCGTAACACGAACACCAGTAACAATACTAGCGTAAAACCAAAACCGCTAACAGTATACAAGGAACAATACTAGCATAACACCAACACCACTAACAATAACACCAGTAATTATACTAGCATAACATTAACACCATCTATATCACCTCATGAGACACAGGGTCAAACTGGCCAAAGAGTTGACCCATGGTGATAGCCTTCGGGTTGATGATCCTGGTCATGACCTTCTCATACTCCTCCTCGCCCTCGTTGTTCAGCAAGGTCATGCCCTCTTGCAAGGTCTCCAAGACCTTCGTCTTCCCGCCGAACGGTTCACCCACCAACATGAAGCTGTTGAGAGATTGGCTCAGATACTTTACAGTGAGGTTTTCCCTCTGTGATCTATATTCGATCATATAATTTTTTTTTTAAATACTTATAAGATTTTTCTTTGCAGCTTTTATGTATCACTCATTGAGGCTAAATATTAATATCAACAAACACTCTCTCAAACTACTACGGCAATTAATTCAATATTTTTTATCAATATATTGTTGCATGGAAATTATGTTTTAATGCCGTTTGTAACATATTAGGGAACTCAGGCTTTGAAATATTTATAGATAAAATTTGCATGGACTCAGGTAGTAAGGCAATGTTGAATAATTGCAGATTTTTTCGCTTCCGATTTATACTATATCTCTTTAAGTTAATTATTTATTTCTTACCACTCTGAAAAACTAAATTGCAACCAGCTGAAAAACTTATACAATAAAATGTGTCAACTAAACAAAGAATATTCATCTAACATTTTCTGAGTTTAAAAGAAGATGTATGGCTTTCCAGGAAACAAAGGGAACTCACCCGTGTCTCACAATCATCATCTCGTAGGTCTGGATTATCTTTTCTTTGAAGAACTTGACAAACTGCAGGTTCTTTTTCTCTGATATTCTTGTCATAGCATCCAAGAACACCTGTTGGGTTTGACCAAATGTATTTCATAGAATGTGTTCATGAATGTCCAAAAACAGTTTGGTTTGAAAGACAACACAAGATATATATATACATATATATACATATATATATATATATATATATATATATATATATATATATATAGAGAGAGAGAGAGAGAGAGAGAGAGAGAGAGAGAGAGAGAGAGAGAGAGAGAGAGAGAAATAGATAGATAGATAGATAGAGAGAGAGAGAGAGAGAGAGAGAGAAATAGATAGATAGATAGAGAGAGAGAGAGAGAGAGAGAGAGAGAGAAAGAGAGAGAGAAATAGATAGATAGATAGAGAGAGAGAGAGAGGGAAATAGATAGATAGATAGATAGAGAGAGAGAGAAAGAGATAGATAGAGAGAGAGAGAGAAAGAGATAGATAGATAGAGATAGAGAGAAATAGATAGAGAGAGAGAGAGAGAGAGAGAGAGAGAGAGAGAGAGAAAAGGAGAGGGAGGATATTTACTAATCCAGATTACCTTTCATCCTTTAATTTCTATACTTATAAGTGGCTTCGCAATATTATTAAAATCTCTTTTATTCTTCAATTGCTCATCTCTAAAAGAACACCGTGCAAAGAAATATCAACAAAATTAACATCTACAGCCAGAAATATGATACCCACATTGCACAAACACACACAATGTGTACAGACAGACATACAAACATACCTTGTAGTCGGCCTCAGGTAGCTCTAGGCCTGGGAACAGATCGCTGATGATGCCGGAGAACAGAGGAATGTCGTGGGACAAAAACTTGGGCAGATTCACGTCAATGATGGAGCGCAGCAGCTGAGGACAGGATCAGCAGATATTGTAAGTTAAAGTGATATCAGCCCTGCTAGAATTGTCCGTTTCACTAGTGTCTAATGCCCAGAGTTCGGCTGGAGGTCTATTATAGCCATATTGCAGAACGATATTGTGGAATTTTTGTTCTTAATTAAAAACTTGATATGGCCTGTTTGCACCAATCCCATCTCTTTCCTTCAAGTTCATAATTATAAACTTTTCTCCCTCCTCTCCAAGTCTCAGACCAAGGTACACTCAAGTCCCTCTTACGACAGTATAGATCCTAAATCTTTAGATATGGTCCTTGAAGATGCATGCACTCTTTAAAATGGAACACATATTAAAGCATCAACCTGTTCTATTGTTTTGAGCTGCAATTATTTATAGTAACAGACAAACAAATTATCTCCCCTTGAGTATCTCACCAAAATATCCTCAGCCTCGTCCGGAAACTTCAGCTTGAGGTTACCGGCAGCAGATAGCACAGCTTTGACGGCCCTCATGCCGTAGTCATAATGGTACTGGGAAGACAGCTGCTCCGAGCACAGTCTGTATGTTGTCACAATCTTCACAGCCAGGGATCTGGCATCCAGGAATCCGAAGGAGTAGAGGGAGATCTCGGCAATCATGGCATAGTCTGGCACCTGCGGTTGTCAAGGGAGGGAGAGAGAGGGGTAGGAAGAGGTATGAAGTTTTTTCAAGAAAGGGAACATGGCAAACTGGTAAAAACTTTCATAGACAGCAATAAAATAATCTACATATAGCTGCAACCCTGAAAGATAACACTTAACAAAACATGAAGTAATGACACCAAGCAGATCAGCAACCTTACCATCATAGTGACAGTTTGGAACAGAACCTATTATCTACATATAGCTGCAACCCTCAAAGATAACACTTAACAAAACATGAAGTAATGACACCAAGCAGATCAGCAACCTTACCATCATAGCGACAGTCCGGAACAGAACTTTCAGGTTGTCCGGAAGTTCCGACCTGCCAGCGTAGCCAGGGTTCATGGTAATACACACATAACAGTTGGGGTTCAGCGCCAGTTCCGTTCCCTCAAACAGGAAAGTGTCCACTTTGGCCTGAACAGCTCGGATAATGCACAGAATCTGGTGGGAAAGATAGACAGTTTGCAATAAATTTTGGAAATTGCGTCTAAAGAAATGAAGAGCTGTGGCTACAGCTACTTGACTGCCTTCATAAAATGTCTATCAAGTTCTGTGTCACGATTTCTGAAACAATACGATTCTTCCTGACAGATTTTCTAGAGATGTAAAAACTTCTACTGCTAAGAAATCTTGGTGCCTTCCTCTCTGTGGGTTACAAAGAATAAAACGCAAAAGATTTATTGAGAGGGGAGGAGTTGTTACATGAAGGTAGTAAGGTGAGAATGATAGAGAGAGAGAGAGAGAGAGAGAGAGAGAGAGAGAGAGAGAGAGAGAGAGAGAGAGGGAAAGAAAAGTAATGTAGAGAGGGATAAAGAGTGAAAGAAAGGGAAAAGAGGGAAAGAGATGTGCAAAGCATGTTGGAAATGGAAGCAAGGTAATATTCATTCAGCTAAACTATCTCTACCAATGACTTAGCACTGAAACTTCTCTTTGAGTGGCATTCATCACAAACATAAAAAAATTGGAGAAGTAGTTTTAGTTGACTATTTCTGCATATGACTTACCTGTTGGGCTACCACAGACAGCACCTCCAGGTCGATACGATTGAACTCATCAAAACAAGCCCAGGCGCCGGAAGAGGCCAGACCTTTGAAGAACTGGAGGAGAAAAAATACAAAGTGAATAAAACTTTGAGGAAATTTTGCTATAGAATCTATTCTTTTAATAAAGCAAAGAGCCTTTTAGAAACTGGAGAAAAATAATGCTGAGAAGAAAATACTTGATATCAAAGCTCTTCTGCTATTCAAAGAACTAAAACTTTTATCAATGATTTTTACAAGTTTTTTCTTCATAGTTCAGTTGAGACTTCTTCAATTCAGAAAACCTCATTGTTCAGGATCATTGCAGAGTTATGATATGGTAGCTGGCAACTAATGTAAATGAGATTGAGATGTTGATGTAGTTTTCTATAGTATGTGCTTGAGTAAGTTTTAGGCCGTAAATTCTAAGAGGTTTTGTTTTGACTGAAGACATAGAAGCATGAAAGCAATAACATCAGGCCAAACAATTGTACAAAAAAAAATTTCATTGATGAAATAAAAAAGACAAGTTTCCACTCAAGCACAAAATATTTATAACTATGAACATTATAAAAAACTTAAAGAACAAAAATCAAACAATACCAATGACATCTACAACAATAACGACAACAACAACATGAAAACAAACACCAACGTCACATGAGAACTCACCTTGCCCATAGCAATGTAGTCGAGACCATCAGAGCAGTTAAACACGACACACTGGACAGCGATAGCCTTGGCCAGATCTTTGGTCGTCTCTGTCTTGCCTGTCCCGGCCGGACCTTCTGGAGCTCCGTTCAGGTTCAGATGGAATGCTCCCACCAGGGTCCTTCACATACACACACATACACACAAGCACACACATACACAGACAGGCAGACATGCAATGAAACAGAAGGGGAAAACGTTTAACTACTAGAAAAGGCAGGATTACCGCAATTTTAACTGATATTTTAAACCATTCTTTAATTCATGATTTATTCCAGCCAAAACTTATGGGGGTAAGAGAGCATTTATTTTAGTTAAAAATTTTTTGCTCAGATGTCTCTTGAGGGCAAAAGTAAAACAGACTCAAACACAAACAGACTCGACCCAGTCATGTGTTCATTCAGTCATATTTTTTAAACGATTATAAAAATATTTAGAAATTTTACTTCAACTTTCAACAGGAAATCTCATTTGCGCCAAACTGTTTTGCCAAATCATGATATTGGTTTCATATCTAAATTAAACATCACTTTCAAAACAAGCAAAGGCAATCTATTACTTTTTTTATAAAGGAAAATGTCTAAAAGTCTGGCACAGGATATGAGGGGAGATGAATCTGTAACATCTATCTGTGAGACCCACCTGTAACACCTATCTGTGAGTGGTGTGATCACCAAACGGCCAGAGTTACCCAGGTACTCATTACAATAGTTCACTGTAGCGTTGGTGATACGAACCAGCATCTTCGACTCCTCCCAGTAGTACCTCAACTGTGCCAGCCAATTGAAGTCGTTCTCAGTTGAGACTCCTGGGGGCGTATAATAGAGTGCGGGTAAATTATTGGTTGTTTATCTCAAACTAAAAATTTATCCTAAAAGACACAAAATACAAATAATTCAAGTGGCACTGTTTTCATGTCAATCTTTTCAAGCTTTATTTGACGACAGTTTATTACAGGGATGAAGACTGAGATTCAACACAAGTGTAATTTAATGAAACTCAAGGGGTTTTGAAAACCAGCTCATACTGTAGATTTTTTTTACACAGTCACTAAATGATTGTCGAAAAGTTCAAGACAAAGGCCTCTTTCTTTTCTTACAATACCTCAAAGACTCTAGAGATACACATGCGTGTATATATGCCCTTGTTTAATTTTACATAATATTTACGAAAGATTTAAGATGACGCAAAAGTGAGAAAACAAACGATCTCAGTGTCCACTCTCAAGGCCCACCTTTATCGGCCATCTCCAGAATCACATCCCTGGCATGGACATCAATGACCACTAGAGCGCCAAGGGTGATTCTCTGTTGTTTGGTCAGTTTGCCTCGGACCAGGGCGACGATGTCCTTCATCTGCAGCTGGAGCTTTTCGTAGTACTCTCTCAAACCCTGGGGACCTCCTGGGATCACGTCATGCACTTCCCGCGTCCAGAAAGCCTGGAGAGGAGAGATTTGTAGAGATTTAGGAGCTATCATGAATAAGAAGAGAAGGGAGAAAAAAGAGAAAAGAGGCAATAGAGCTGGGGGAAAACGGGGAGAGACCCATACAAAAAGTTAATGAATCATACAAAAGCTTGGGGGAAAATTGGGAAATTGTTTGAAGAAATGAAAAGATGTTATTTCAAAGAAAGCAAGAGAGCAAATAAGAGAGAGAGAAAAAGAGAAAGAGAGAGAGAGAGAGAGAGAGAGAGAGAGAGAGAGAGAGAGATAAAGAGATAGAGACAGAGAAAGAGAGAAAGACACAGAGAGAGAAAGAGAGAGAGACACACACTGGAGAGAGAGAGAGGAAGAGAGAGAGACAGAAAGAGAGAGAGACAGAGAGAGACAAAGAGAGACAAAGAGAGACAAAGAGACGTACCTGGGAAGCACAGAGAACCACCTGTCCAGGCCAGACTTTCACCCAATCTGTTCTCGGAGTCTGGGGATAAGCCTGGAGACAAACACACAAACACATGAAGAGACAAAAATAAATACAACCATCTTTTTTCTTTCACATTTATATATTGTTTTAGATTTAAATGTGTAACTTTTACTCAGAATATCACATGGGAGAATTAATTATGTGGTAGTAATAATTTTAATCGTAACAAGTAGTCAGCACTAATAAGGTTCTATACTTTATACATATACAATTGTGTCAATTGACACTTTAAAGAAATCGATTTATCCTATGCCTTATTGCAGCTGTAAAAGTTCAAGAAACTAAATAAAAAAGAAATAAAGACTGGCACACATCTTTGCATAATACCAAATAAAACAAACACTAATTTTTCTTGTCTGAGTCCCTTTTTTTTAAAACCAAATTACTTGTTTTCTTTGGTCACTATTTTTCCATAAATTTGTTATGCTTACAACTTTGTCTAAAATCATTCACTTTTTACATAATTATACATTTTTCTCACAATGGCTAAAAGCATTTCCTTTATTCATCTTAAAAACTTTTGCTCATATACTTACATTAATAATAAACCTTATAAGCTATTGAAAATATAAAAATTTTAGATAATACACTGAGTGCTGACATTTCTTTCATGATCAATCGAAGGATAAAATATAAAAACTCATTTGCTTGTAACAAACACAAGATGAAATTCACAAGTAAAAATGTGATTGTATAATCTATAAGTGTGACGAAGAAAAAATTTCATAATTATCATGAGGATAGTGATCATAATTTTTTTTTTCAAAATCAGTTTGTGATTTATGTGATAAAGAAACCACAATGACAATTATCCTCAAGACAACAATTAATAATGAAAAAAAAATAATAATAATAATAGTAATAATAATAATAATAATAATAATAATAATAATAATAATAATATTATATTAACTCAATATCAATGCCAATAAAAAAAAAGGTGAATTGTTACGCCAGTTACCATACATAACAAAAATGATGTAACCATTATTATACCTTTCCAGGTTTTGGGTTCAATTTTGGCTGCAATATGGAATATAATTGTTTTCAAGTACCTCATAATGTCAAGTTCAGACTTTCTTAATTCTTCATAAATTATGATATTAATATTCCTGTTTTACTGTTGAAGCAGTACAATTCAGAAAATTGTCACGATATCATTCATTTTCTCTACCTCAGTTTTTCATCGAGGGCACAGCTGCTCAGGTGAGAGTCAGAAACTGAGATCAAGTTTTATCTTTTTGCTAGACTCAAGTCAATTTTAATTTTTTTTTCCTTTTTGCTTTATTTCGTTAAAACACACTGAACAAAATATTCTTCCTTCTTTCATTTATTCTATCTTCCTAATTTTTCAGGAAGATGTCTGTGATGTGCTGCCTGCCCATCTCTCTCTCTCTCTCTCTTTCTCTTGCTTTATCTCTCTCTGTCTCTGTCTGTCTGTCTCTCTTTATCTATATCTCTCTCTCGCTTCATCTCTCTCTTTCTCTTTATTTCTCTCTCTATCTAACTATCTAACTCCCCCTTCCTCTGAATGCCTCACCTACTCCCTCTGTCTAATCCGAACACTCACCTCCACAGCCCTCTCAATGACGTCTCTGATGGACATCAACATGATGTCTTGGACCTGAAGCAGCCACTTCTCTACAGCTCCACGGGCCTCAGATGTTGAGATGACCTGGTTGTTGGATTGATGGAAAAATTTTGTTTCGTTTTTCTTTGCTCAGTCATTATAATAGCACGCTGATACAACAAGAATGTTATGCCAGTAGGGGTTACAAAATCTTTTTTTAATAACTCTTGTTCTTGATGCAACTATCTATGTAGCATCCATATACAGTGCTCATTAATGTATTTGATAGGTTTAAGAAAATCACAAGCTGAGGCCAATCCTAACAAAGTTCATTATATTTGGTCACTGGCTGAGGTCAATCTTAAGAAAGGTCATTATGCTTGGTCACCTGGCTGAGATCAATCTTAACAAAGGTCATTCTGTTTGGTCATCTGTCTGAGGTCAATCCTAACAAAGGTCATTATGTTTGTCACCTGGCTGAGGTCAATCCTAACAAAGGTCATTATGTTTGGTCACCTGGCTGAGGTCAATCCTAACAAAGGTCATTATGTTTGGTCACCTGGCTGAGGTCAATCCTAACAAAGGTCATTATGTTTGGTCACCTGCCTGAGGTCAATCCTAACAAAGGTCATTATGTTTGGTCACCTGGCTGAGGTCAATCCTAACAAAGGTCATTATGTTTGGTCACCTGGCTGAGGTCAATCCTAACAAAGGTCATTATGTTTGGTCACCTGGCTGAGGTCAATTCTAACAAAGGTCATTATGTTTGGTCACCTGGCTGAGGTCAATCTTAACAAAGGTCATTATGTTTGGTCACCTGGCTGAGGTCGATTTTCTCTCCCTCAGAACTGAACATGGCATGAATGTCCAGGGCTTTGTCAAACTTGAGCTTAGCAATACCCTCGAAACATTTCTTGAGGTGAGGTTGGACTCTGGTCGGGTCTTTAGTCTCGGACAAAATCTCCAACATTTCGTCGTTTGACAAGAAGAAGAACCTGTGCAGTGCAATTAAAATAATGTTGGAGGATTATATCAAAAGGAATATCTCTCAAAAGGTAATAAATGCATGTTTTAAAGTTATTAATTTAAAATTCCTCTTTCAGATATATATATATATATATATATATATATATATATATATATATATATATATATATATATATATATATATATATGTCCTAACATGTTTAAGAATACACTTGTTTTTTGCATAATGTTTTTTGGCATTATATTTTTGAAAGAGAAAATACAGACTCTTTTGAGATCCAAAGAATTTTTACCAAAATTTTTAATCCACATCCCAGTTGCTACCTAACCCTCCTTTAAAAGTCAGGTTCAGCAATACTTTGTTTCAAGCTTTTTTAGAGAGAGTTTTCTTTAAAAGAAAGAGTCTAAATTTTCCTTCACAGTGAATGGCAGACTTATGTATGTGTTTATGACACTTTGCAGAATGTGCATTTAACAATTGTACCACACCCTAAAACCAGCCTTCATGAGATATCCACTTTAGTGGACATGTGTCCTTGACATTTTAAAATAAGCCCTTTGAATATTGAGCTGCTTCAAATAAACCCACCTTGGGAAGAAAAGACGTTTCTTTTCCAGATAAGCGTTCAGCCCCTTGTTGATCTTATCCAGAAGACTGTTACTGTCAACCAGCTTCTCCAGTAATCCTTGTACGTTAGAAGCAATAAGGACCTGTAAAGATACGCGAAAAAACTTGACTTAACATACAACTATCTAGCTCTCTCTCTTTCATCTTTATGGTAGTATAGAAAGGTGCAGGTTTGACCCTGTTCAATCCATCTGTTATTATGTTTTCACATCTTTCGTCTTATTTGTCAGTCTCGAGCTAGATCTAGGTTTGTGGTTGATTTTTCTATACTACTTTTTTCTTTATTTTCAGTTACTTGCATCTTTAGATCCTTAGATCTAGCTTCGTCTGTCTCAGCCTCTAACATTGTTTGACTGCTCTCTTTATTTCTATATTCATCTTTATGGTGTAATATAACCTTTTCCTCACTCTATAGTCTATTACAGCTCATCTGTGGAGCTATATCTCTCCATTTCTTCTTCTTCCTACTCTTGGACCCTCTATCACATATGCCTTCTCCCTCTTTCTTTCGCCTATCCTCCGTCTTTCAACTTTCTGCTCCCACACACCTCCCTTTCTTCTCTCCCTCTTTTACCCTCGGGTCCCTGGTTGTGCTCTTCATGATGTCCTTCCAGTTGCGGTCAACCATCTGGAAGAGACGACCCTCCTCGGGCATCTGCTGCATGATGTCCTCAGACGAGAAGATCGGCTCCAGGTACAGCCACTGCGCCTGGACTTTGAGCCACTCGTCGATGGCTTCCTGGGTGTGCATCAGCTTGTCTTCCCATTCCTGGTCACAGATTGATGGTCAATTAGTTTAGACGAGAATATTATGCACAAGATTTGTTTTTCTTTTCTTAATTTATCTGCAATTGGACTGTGTGGGATGTTCGTCAAGACCCCATACAACTGAAAGCAAAATGATGATATACTATCTAAAATGCAGTAAAGGACATAGAATAAATGTTGAATTAAAACTTCCTAACTTTCAGTCAATTGCTACAGTTGCTGTTACTTGCAGAAGCAGAAATATTTTCAAAGTATTCAGAACGTTCCTAAATTCTCTCGCAGAAGTGAAGTAAAACAACATCACCACTGTTCCCCCCAGAACTGTGCATCATCACCTTGATCTCTTTCTCAAACGGCTTGATGAACGGGGATCCCCTCATGGTCTGTGTCTTCACTATCTGATCGTCCAGCACAGTCTGTATGTCATCGACTGAGGCCAGGATGTTGATGCCACTGTCTCGGTACTGGACAGCAAGATGGTGTGAGGAGTTAGAGATAAGGATGGCACAAACATAAATTACAATATATTACAGTAATGAAAAGATGTTAGATGGACTAACAAAGTCATTGATAGGTATCTAGACTGAAGACCAATTGCATGGCCGATATCAATTTTATAGAGCTCTCTTCTGACTCAATGAAAGGGCATGTGTTTCTTAGAGAGAGTTTTTGTCAAAACTGCACTACAGATTAAACACTGCAATGAGACGACTAAACAAAAATGTATATACTTGATAGATTTGGAAAGTCCAAACTTTTTGGAAAGAGGGCCAAATTTGATGACAGGAAAATGTGTGGGGGCCGACCATTCAGCCTGAAATTCTTTGAACTATTAAAGTTTAATTATCATTGATTTTATGACACAGACTGCCGGCCAGTGCAAATTTGAACATGGGTTGCATTTGGTCTGAGGGCAGGACTTCGGGCATGCCTGCAATAGATAGTTCTGTAAAAATAACAACACTAATATTACTAGATGAACTTACCTGTATAAGATTGAAGACGATGGTCTCCCATTCTTCCACCATCTTGGCATGTGCTTTCTCCAGCGAGAATTCCTGGTGATATGTGAACAAGTTTCATAAGGACAAACATTTAAGATTGCAGAATCAATATTGTTTGACCATTGTGTTTATTAGTTATGAACCCATTTCTACATGATTTTAGAATATGATTGCACAAAAAATCCATGTTGCTGTATAGAAACGAAACATAGGAACAGCAGGGGCCAGGCTTTAAAACAACTTAACTGCTGTAGGTATTCCATCTAGTACTGAGATTGAACCACAAAACATCCCCACTTCATCAATCTTTTACTATACTTGAAAAAATTGTATTTCAAAAAATTATTTTCCCATTCCCCGCACCTTGGAAGCCGAGGCTGAAATTCCCTCGAACTGCTCCATGTAGGGCTGGATGTCCAGTTTGAGCATCTTCCGCAGCGTTGTACCAGTGTCTGGGGTCAGAGGGAAGCCGGCAATCTCCTCCATCTTGTCCCAGTGACGCTTGCGCACTCCAGGGTTGCACATAATAGCGATTACAGGGATCACTTCCTGTTGAGAGTCAGGTCAAACAAACTAAAGTTCAGGTTGCGTTCAAGAATGATGGTTTTAAATATTGATAATATTATGAAATTACAAAGAAATTTATCTGAATGATATTGATATGTTCCTCTAAACTTACTTTGAACAAGTAAACAAATTCTTTCTGTATATCTGAAAAATTTGTGTTCATTAAGCATAAAAAATTTCAGCTTAGACAATTTAAAGTCCTTGTATATTTATATCTCTGATGAACATTCTTGAGATTTTGAAATAAAAGAAATATGTAACTGTTTGTGAATTACAATAAAGGCACACAAAAAATGGTGGAAACAACTCTGCAAAAGAATAATGGAGACTTAGGTAATGTTGAAATATTTAGAACTACTTTCCGTGATAATTAAGCATTCAAAAGTAACTGTTCGATCTCAAATAGAAAGTTCTAACACTTTGCTACCAGGCTGCTTACAAATCTAAACAAAGACAGACCTTGAAGTCCTTGATGGAGTCCATAGTCGAGTTGATGATGTTCACAGCTTCAGGGATTTTCATGGCGTCCTCCTCGTCTGACTCAGGCGGAGGCGATTTTCCATCCTCTTCTGCCAACCTCCTCTTCTTCTTTCTCTCCCTCTCTTTCTCCTCCATCTCCATCTGCATTTTCTTCACCTTCTGGTTGAAGATCTTCTGGATCTTGAACAGCTCTCTGTTTGCATGAAAAAAGTAAGAATAACACAAGTATGTGTGCAGCGCCAAAGTTTTTGGCTTTCCACTAAGTAAGATTTATATCTATTTTCTTTAAAGGGATATGCAGTACTGAAAAAAAAACAGCATTTGTAAGCTGTAAAAGAGAACTTTAAAATTTCCAACATGGTGAGTGTATGAAATATTCCCCCTTTTTTTTGTAAATGCTAAGTTAATGCCAGAAACAATAATTATTTAGTGTTTGAGCTGACATGTCTAACTATTTAAAGATAGGTATAAATTTTTGTAAGATATTTAATACTAGTTGGAGTAGAAAAGAAGTATCATGGTCCAGAAAAGCTCTTTTAGTCACAACCAACCTGTAATATTCATCAACCTCTCCGTCGATGGCCTCTGCATTCTGTTCCAGAAAAGCTCCATCCATTGTTCTAGAAAGAAAAGAACAAAATTTCATCCATTATTCTATACTTATACAACTTAAAAACAGAATGACATTATTTAATACGAAAAAAAATGAAGTTGTTCTTTTTGAGTCATTTCCCATAATGAATTTTGCCAGTAGAACATCAGTAGGGTTGAAAGTCTCTTATTTAGAAACAGTGGCTTTTCATTCAGCTTGATTAGTATACCACACATGAATAGAAAAACAAACAAGTTTTTGTGAATAACCATTTTTAACATTATTAAAGGTCCTATTACATGAAGTAAATTATACAGCTTAATTTGCACAACACTTGTGTTAAAATGTTGACAAGAGAGGGGGGAATGTAGCAGAATAAGATTTCAAATTAAAGCAAATTTACTAAGCAATGGAGTTTCAATTTAACAATAAGCAGTGTGTGCTTCTGCTTAAATTTGCTCAATAACATCCCATAATGCCAATCAAACAACCATACAAATTTGGACCAACCAGAACACTAGATTTATGACCCCTTAACCTTGAACTCACTTCTTCTCTGCCTTCTGCCATTTGGAGACAACAGTGAACAGCCTGAAGAACGGGTCAAGGGCGTTGCCGATGTCTGTGATGTCGGGATACGTTGAGATGGGATATTTGTACAGTGCCTCTTCCTTGTTGATCCAGGCCACCTGACATGATTGGGGTCAAATTGTGCAATTGTAATAAATTGTTGAGTGTTTACTTATATATGTTCCAAGGCAAGAAGGATGGTAAGGGTTAAAAAATATTGAGCACATTTTTAGGTCCAAATCTCACTAGGGCTAATTTAAAGGAAAAATCAACCTTTTTCTAATTATTTTGTGCCAAAAGATAATAGAAAATAATGAGCACATCAATCACAATTTGGAAAAGTCATAAGATGCTGTAGGTATATTTATTGACTTTCCTTAGCTGCACTTTGAAAAAATGTATTACTTCAAGTAATTATTTTCCCTGGAAGTTGCTTACTTGCTCGTTGAGCTCAGCAATACGGCGCTGCACTGTGCGCACGTCTTGGACATACTGGCCCATCATGTCCAGCTCGCTGTAGTCGTTGAACTCGTCCACCCTCTGGCGAAGTTTCTCCAGCTCCAGCATGACCTTCTCTCTCTTCTGTAGCAGCTCCTTCTCACCCCGCTGTCTGGACTGTTCCACTAGCTGTAGGAGGGGTGGCAAGGGTAAGGGATATGTTTAGTACATAGTGGTAAGTTTGTACCATTTAGGATTACCATAGGAAAGAACTTTCTTCACTTGTTCATTTAATTCTTGATGCTAAAAATCCCAACCAATATAACTAAGGCAAAGTTTAAAAGTTGTTTGCATCTTGCAACACTGGTGTATTTTAAGATTCCTTGGCAACAAATTTAACACAACCCAGAGAATTGTTCCTAGGTCTAATTAGTTGGCGGCTCTTTGTGTTAATCAACCATCTACATCAAATTGATTTTACACCTTTCAGCCACAAAATTTAGGGTTTTAAAAAATCCAATAAAACTCAGGAGTTACATAAAATGCATTAATTAAATAAGTAAACCGACCGTGTCATTGTCATCAAAGACAGGCATGATGCGTTTCGGCCAGGTGAGGACCTCGCAGTTCAGCTCAATATCCCTTGGCTCGAACATGAACACATCAATGAGGTAAGCCAGACGGTCCTTGGATTCCTGGAGGAAAGTGATATGACACCAGCACGTGAATAACCATTTAATCTGACTAGAATACAGAGAGATATTAGCATAAGGTTTGCCTTTTTATGATGAAGAGAAGTATCGTGCCATTAGCTTATATAGGCCTACCAAGTTAAAGGAAAATGCTGCTTTTCATTTTAGAACAGAAGAGGTTTATATCAGACTCAGAAATGGTTATCCAAGGTTATAGGATATCCAACCATAATCTCACAGAGGGAAATCTGTTCGAGATACGTGTGTGCCTTTTATAATTGATAGAAAATCGTTCAATAATACAGCACTCTACATATTGCAAGAACAGCTTAAGAGACTTGTAAGAGCAATAAAAGAGATAGTTTGATTTATTATAAAACCAAAGTAATAGGTTATGTATCTAAAAATAAAGAAAGTCAAAAAGGCTGTTTATCTCAGCACCTTGAGTCATGCAAGCTGAATCTATGCATTATTTGAGTGTGAAAGTTTCTTACTGTGATCTTCTGGTTTAGCTGGATCATGCCAGTGGTTCTAGCGTTCTCAACAAACGTGAGCATGTCGATCAGTTCCTCACTCGTCTCTGGCACAGCCAGCGCACGCTCTTTGATCTGGTGGAACTCTTTACAGATGCTGTGAGTGGGAAGAGAAAGAAAAAAATAAACATTTGTTTAAAACGCTACTTTTCTTGTCATTAGAAATTAAAATATACATTTATTTTCGATAAATTTTAGAAAATACTGCATGCCCAAAGACTGGGATCTTAAAATCTGTGGTACTCTTTTTCCTTTTTCCTCCTCTTCCAAGTTCTTTCTCCTGTTGTCATTTTTATCACTTGAAGCATAAACTCAACCATCATCATAAAGAGATTATATTTATCTTCAGCATCTCTTTAATGTCATAACTATCAGTGTCAAGTTATGTAAAAAAAAACGTAAATGCTAAATCAAAAACCAAACCATCAACACCATTGTTATAACTGGCATCCCCGCTATCACTAACAATGCACATAACTATAACCATAATTTTTGCCATACTAATCATCGTGCCAAACTTTTACACCATAACATTGCGACTGAAACCACATTTTAGTACTTCTAGCTTGTTGAACATCCCTAAAGCCCGTCTCCGAGTCTTAATAAACAGGTCAAACCAGCATCAAAATCAAAACCATTTTCGTTACTACCATCCTCGCTGTCATTTCTCTTTTTTTGGTATTACATTTTTGAAAGAAAAAATACAAATTCGTAGGAGTTCGCAATAATTTTTTACCAAAATTTTTAATTCATATCTGAATGCCGCTAAATCTTTCTTTAAAAGTCAGGTTCAGCAATACTTTGTTACAAGCATTATAGAGAGAGTTTTCTTTTAAAGAAAGAGTCTAAATTTTCCATCACAGTGAATGGCACACTTTTATATGTGTTTATGATATTTTGCAGAAAGTGCATTTTATAACTGTAACGCACCTAAAACCAACCCTTCCTGAGATATCCACTTTAGCGGATATGTGTCCTTGACATTTTAAAATAAGCCCAATAGGTTACCCTCACCTCTCGTTCTCCCGGCGGTGGTCAGATGACACTCTACTGAGCAGCTCATTGGCCAGATTCCTGCAAGCCTGGGCCAGACCTCGCTTCAGATCCTCACAGTCCAGGCGGATCATGTCGAAGTGTTCAATGCTCGGCAGCCCCATGATCTCCGAAGCCAAGTTACGAAACTTTTCAATTTCCTGATAAAAAAAAGGATTGTTTGAATGTAAGCAATTATTCTAAAGCAGCTGAATACTACCATTAATAAGGGGGAATTGTTTGATCAACCAGGGTTATTTATCAACACTAGCTCTGGGTGAGTTTCCAACAAGTTTATTCATGTATATAACACAATTTCATTGTTTTCTACACAATATTTTAAAATGTTTTTCAGTTGTTTGGAGACAACACATAGGAGAAAGTAACACAGACATAAAAGCCATAGAAGAAAGAAGAGTGTAGGCTGAATTCTTTCATGTGCTCCTTCAACTCTCAACCCTCCACAGGACCATACGAAAAAGTCAGCTTCATATCAATAAGCAAATTGCAAAATAATATGACTTATTTTGTAAATTTAGAGCTGCTCTAGACTTCTCTTTTAATTTTTTTCCCTTCATTCTGTCTCGCAGCTATATATTGCACTCTTTTGCACCATTAACCTTATATCTAGAATCAGCGAAGTAACCAAGTGACTAACATACCACAGTGAACTCAGCAAAGGTGTGTTCCTCCTTCATGTACTCCTTGATACCATCCAGGGCCTCGCCGTTGATGATGTAGTCATATCTCTCAACTGTACAGGGAGGAATAAAGTAGCTCACATGAGACAATTTCTTCCATCACTGACTCACATCCACAGCACATAGCACATGTAGCTAGGAAATGTGTGGCAGCCTTGTACGTTTCCATACGGAAACTGAGAGATGCATGTGACAACTATCTAATGAAGAATATTGGTAAAGCTCTTACAATCTTCCAAGTTTTTCAATAGCTGACTCACTATGGACATTGCATAGCCTTGTTATGTTTTAATGAGCTCAGCAGTTAGAGCATTAGACTGAAAACAAGATCTCCGTTCAGATCGGGTTTGGTCACCTAGCATTAAAGGTCAGATCTCTTATGACCAGCTATATTAAAAGCTTGACCGATAATTGGATAAAAGACAGAAATTATGATCTAGAACACAATCATAGTAAAGATCCTATTATGATAATATTATCCAAGGCAGACTGATTTAAAAAAAAAAATTATTAAGAAAACCGTCTAATTTCAATGCACGCCTAATCCTCCTCATAATGCCCAATGAGCCTAGACAATTTTTCTTCCTCTCCCCCCCCCCCCCCGCTCTCACACACACAATGTCTCTCTCTCTCTTTCTCTTTGAATTCTTCTCTTTTTCTCTCTGCCTTTTCATTTTCCCATATCTTTTTTTCTTTCTCAAGTTTCTTCCACACGAAATCCTTTTCCCCTCCGTTTTCTCTCCTTTCCACACCAAGAACACTTACCGAAAGAAGCGAGGTGGGCTTTTGGTCCCTCAAAATACCTTGCGACAGCATCCTTCAATCTTTGGTGGTAGACCTGAAGGATATGTGGGGCAACTCTTGCATCAGTGTAACTTACTGTGTTACCTCCCCCTAGCCAGGACTGCACAGTAGGGACCTTTCATTGGAGAAATGTTGAAAAACGAGTCATTTGATTGGTTGAGTGACCCATCTCTTTCTAATCCCAGGTCAACACAAAAAGCAACATCACAGCTTACAAAGAGTGTATAAGCGACATTTTGAGCAGAAAATAAGATAAAAGGAGAGAAGACAAATGCGCAAACAGCACAACAGTAAAGACAAATCTATCTCAGCAGCATTGTTTTCTCATGCGCTCTATTGGGGCTGTGTCTTTTATTAATATTTGATTGAAAATAGAAAAAAACCTAATCTAGAACAAAAGAAAACGTCTGGAAATAAACTATACGTGAAGGTTTTTGATAGAAATACGAGCATTTAACAATAGAAGTAAAACTGAAGGTGGTGGAGAAAAATATTATTTTCTAATCTCAACCTTGATCAAAAACTTATCCAGCCCTGACACTGATCTTAAAGTTGATCATGACCTTTACATTCGGACTTCACCCAACCTCAATATTGATCTTCTCTCAAAGAATCTCAATCAAAACAAAAATATAACCTTGACCTTGAACTTTTTCTTTCTCCCTGGCCCTGGTCCCATACCCACCTGTCCAATTCTCAGTCTAAACATTACCACAACCTAGACCTTGAATATAGTTTCTCCCCTCCCCTAGTCCCATACCCACCTGTCCAATTCTCAGTCTAAACATTACCACAACCTAGACCTTGAATATAGTTTCTCCCCTCCCCTAGTCCCATACCCACCTGTCCAATTCTCAGTCTAAACATTACCACAACCTAGACCTTGAATATAGTTTCTCCCCTCCCCTAGTCCCATACCCACCTGTCCAATTCTCAGTCTAAACATTACCACAACCTAGACCTTGAATATAGTTTCTCCCCTCCCCTAGTCCCATACCCACCTGTCCAATTCTCAGTCTAAACATTACCACAACCTAGACCTTGAATATAGTTTCTCCCCTCCCCTAGTCCCATACCCACCTGTCCAATTCTCAGTCTAAACATTACCACAACCTAGACCTTGAATATAGTTTCTGCCCTCCCCTAGTCCCATACCCACCTGTCCAATTCTCAGTCTAAACATTACCACAACCTAGACCTTGAATATAGTTTCTGCCCTCCCCTAGTCCCATACCCACCTGTCCAATTCTCAGTCTAAACATTACCACAACCTAGACCTTGAATATAGTTTCTCCCCTCCCCTAGTCCCATACCCACCTGTCCAATTCTCAATCTAAACATTACCACAACCTAGACCTTGAATATAGTTTCTGCCCTCCCCTAGTCCCATACCCACCTGTCCAATTCTCAGTCTAAACATTACCACAACCTAGACCTTGAATATAGTTTCTCCCTTCCCCTAGTCCCATACCCACCTGCTGCATTGTCTTACAGATCTGGTTGACCACAAAGAGGACAGTTTCCTCCAAGTCCTCCACCGGGGGGTAGAACTGCATCTTCTGGTCATCGAAGGTCAGTTCCATCTTGAGAACTGGCAGTTCCAAGTGGTTCTCCGGCTCAAACAGAGACACGTAGGAATCGATGGTGCGCACCAGAAGATCTTTTAACTGTTTCAGGCAAGAGAAAGATATGTAAAATCATCTACAAAACAAAACAAGCATTGTTCAATTTGGATCCCAATTGCAGTAATGAATGTTACCAAGTTCAATAGTAATTTTACCTTAAATTTATCATTAAATTTAGACTATTTAGCTCTCATTATCTTAAAATTAAATTTTGATAAAATTCCTCAAGGTATTGAAGCCTAACAACTACAAAGGAATCAACATCTCTCTCATTAATGCTCAGAATAGAGCGCCTTACATCTTCTCATATCATTATTAGAACATAACTTTTTAGTTATGCCCCTTTCTGACCTGGTTAGAGACAAGTGTGGTGACGCTGCAGTAGAAAGACTCCATATCTTCTGCAGGGATGTCCAGGAATTTTTCTTTGTCCGTGAAGATGTTGATAATGTTAGGATGCCAACTGGGGAAAGGATGAGAGAGATAAAAAGTTTATTATTTTAATCAATGATCGATAAACTCTCATTCCTTTGCTTGTTTAACATTGATAAAGCCCTTCTTTATGGTTAGTGTTACACAGTATATAAAAAAAACAGGTCAATAAATTATTTGAAACCACTCTGAGGTGAAAAAATGAACAAGTTTTGTCTGAAATATATAAATTACAAAGTTAACATTGTAAATAACACAACCATGTTCGACAAGTATTATTCATAATTATAAAATAAGATTTAAATACAATTCTCACTCACCTGTGCATGAGTTTCTCTTCTGCTTTCTCCAGGTCGAGAATTACGTTGTTCTTCAGACTCTCAAACTCCATTGGACCAGACAAGCTGGGTCAGGTATTGCAGAAGATCAATGGATTAGAGACATAGTAGAGAGTTGGAAAGATACTAAAATGACATTTTTTAAAACAAAACTATCTTTTTGAGATTAGATTGACATGTATAACCTCGACTTAGCTCTCTGTCGATTTTCCAGCCCATTCTCCCCCCTTTACTTAGCTTCCCATCAAATTAATTACTAAAAATGAAATTTGCTGTGCTTTACTTGTGTGTAAAGTTCTTTTGTTCAAACATGATGTTAAAGCTTTGACAGAATTCAAATAGCAATATTGTGATGGGTTTCTTTTTCTCTTTCCTTTGAAGCATAAAAAAAGCCATATAATAACTCAAGTTCATCACTTATAAAAATAGAATAACTAATGATTTTAATATATCATGGTCTTTCATAACAATAAAAATTTGTAATTTAAAGGCACCCATTCCAGCAAACTACTAGCCCTTTGTACTTACAAAACAACAATAACTCCCATACTGTGTTTTGAAAATCAAACTTTTCATTATGTAACAATGTGACTATAGTGATTCAAACTAAGGATCAATGCTGAAAAGATCTTGCTACCAAAAAAAATTCTTTTCACAAAGGAGATCTTCAACTCTTTATGTGAACTTCATTTGAAAACTCATGTGATGCAAAATATTACAGGGAATAAAGTGATAACCTTTCCTTCTTACATGTCAAAGTTTGTGATGGTAACAACTGTCTCTAGATTCAGTTTTATTGATAGCTAATCGTTGTGACATTTTGAGAGAAACTAGTTGTGAAAATCAATATTGGGTTTTCTTTTAATCTTATCAAAAAGTCTCTTTAAAGACCATCAAAAGGACTGTGAACCGATAAAATGATAATTTTCTGAGTGTAAAAAAAGATTGAACAGAGAGAGAATCTTGCTACACCAGCTCGTATCAAACTATTTACAAACAACCGCTAACTTGTGATAGTGAAATAATTAAACATTGTAAAAGTGAAGCAATGATAAAGTAATAATATTGTTTCAGTGAAATTGTGATGGATTGGACATTGTTTTCTAGCTATAAACAATATTCTTGCTCTCGGAGCTTGAATGAAGAGGATATCAAAGTTAAAAAAAAAATGAACAGAATTAAAGACTTACACCCAGCGGAGCCTTTTGCGCCGACTGCAATATGATTATTTTTTATTCACACATTTCAATACTTAATAGAGGTTCAAAGAAGGGACTGATTTCTAATTTATTTAAAAAGTAATCTCATGTCCTTAATTGATACCCTCTGCTAAAAAAGGACAGGTTATATTTTTCCTGACTAATAGAGAGTTGAAAACAGCTCTAATCTAAGTGTCTAACTTTTTCAAAATATTATTGGCAAAACAAGATTGAAGTTTAAGTGTAATTATTTACAACATTTTATGAATCACTCAACGTCACCAGAAAACATTTCTAGCTGATAAAGAAGAAAGATTAATAATACTAATGTAAATAAGTTGTATTGTCTAGTTTATGAAATTTATATTAATTTGATTATTTCATTTTGCTTACATGATCATAGTGACAAGGAGTCGTTGAAAAGTGGGAATCTTATGACAAGAGAGAACCAGAGGCTACAATATTAGGGTATAGGGTAGATAAAGAGGGAGGTGGTAGGATAGGAGAGACAGGAAGGAAGGGGAGTAGCCAGGGAGCTTTTTAAAAACTGAAAGGAACGTGGGAGACAGGTACTAGGAGAAAAAAAAGACTGAGAAACTGACAGAAAAGGAAGATGCAGAGAGAATAAGAAATACGACAGGTTGAAGTATAGTCCGGCAAACTTACCGGTACTGGCCGACATCAACCAGGATCATGTTGCCGAGGGTTCCTTGACACATCTGCAGGACGGTCTGGTGAGATGGGTGGAGACAGAACAGACGTCGCAGCATTGTGGTCTGGTTCTGGGTGTAGTCGTCGTGCCACGGTTGGCTGTAATCGAGGCCACTGGGAAAAACATGGAGATGGAATCAGGGTCAGTAGGTATATGAAACGAAGGGCAAGGTTTGAAAGGGTCCAGGAAGGAGGGAAAGAAAAGAAGAGAAAGAGATGGGGGTTGGGGTAAGTAATGGAATGGCAAAGGAAACGAAGTGGAACAAAGAAAGAAAGAGAGAAAGAGAGAGAAAGAGAGAGAGAGAGAGAGAGAGAGAGAGAGAGAGAGAGAGAGAGAGAGAGAGAGAGAGAGAGATAGAAATAGAGAGAGAAAGAGACAGAGAGAGACAGACAGAGACAAACAGACAGGCAGAGAGAGGGAGAGAGAGAGGCAGGAGAAAGAGAGAGACAGACAGAGCGAGAGAGTAAAAGATTGGAGAAGAGAGTGCGAGCAGAAGAAAGAGAGAGTCAGAGAAAACCATACTGGCTAGAATGAGAAATAAAGAGAAATTATAAAAAAAATGCCAACTAAAAACTCATTCTGGTCTCACTCACTTGGGTTCAGCTGGAGGTGGCCCAGCCTTCTCGCCCTCTAGACCTTTGACCTGTGGAGTCATCAGCACATGCTGGACTGTGGACACGGAGAGAAAACAAAGATATAAGTGAATGTATCGTATGAGGCCATACAGGCCTGGATCTATTTTTAACATTAAAATGTTTCTTTAAAAATCAAAACAACTAACTAAAGGGTATAACTAAGAGGTAATCACTTTAACTAACTAAAGGGTATAACTAAGAGGTAATCACTTTAACTAACTAAAGGGTATAACTAAGAGGTAATCACTTTAACTAACTAAAGGGTATAACTAAGAGGTAATCACTTTAACTAACTAAAGGGTATAACTAAGAGGTAATCACTTTAACTAACTAAAGGGTATAACTAAGAGGTAATCACTTTAACCAACTAACTAAAGGGTATAACTAAGAGGTAATCACTTTAACCAACTAACTAAAGGGTATAACTAAGAGGTAATCACTTTAACTAACTAAAGGGTATAACCAAGAGGTAATCACTTTAACTAACTAAAGGGTATAACTAAGAGGTAATCACTTTAACCAACTAACTAAAGGGTATAACTAAGAGGTAATCACTTTAACTAACTAAAGGGTATAACTAAGAGGTAATCACTTTAACCAACTAACTAAAGGGTATAACTAAGAGGTAATCACTTTAACCAACTAACTAAAGGGTATAACTAAGAGGTAATCACTTTAACCAACTAACTAAAGGGTATAACTAAGAGGTAATCACTTTAACCAACTAACTAAAGGGTATAACTAAGAGGTAATCACTTTAACCAACTAACTAAAGGGTATAACTAAGAGGTAATCACTTTAACTAACCAACTAAAGGGTATAACTAAGAGGTAATCACTTTAACCAACTAACTAAAGGGTATAACTAAGAGGTAATCACTTTAACCAACTAACTAAAGGGTATAACTAAGAGGTAATCACTTTAACCAACTAACTAAAGGGTATAACTAAGAGGTAATCACTTTAACTAACCAACTAAAGGGTATAACTAAGAGGTAATCACTTTAACCAACTAACTAAAGGGTATAACTAAGAGGTAATCACTTTAACCAACTAACTAAAGGGTATAACTAAGAGGTAATCACTTTAACCAACTAACTAAAGGGTATAACTAAGAGGTAATCACTTTAACCAACTAACTAAAGGGTATAACTAAGAGGTAATCACTTTAACCAACTAACTAAAGGGTATAACTAAGAGGTAATCACTTTAACCAACTAACTAAAGGGTATAACTAAGAGGTAATCACTTTAACCAACTAACTAAAGGGTATAACTAAGAGGTAATCACTTTAACCAACTAACTAAAGGGTATAACTAAGAGGTAATCACTTTAACCAACTAACTAAAGGGTATAACTAAGAGGTAATCACTTTAACCAACTAACTAAATGGTATAACTAAGAGGTAATCACTTTAACCAACTAACTAAAGGGTATAACTAAGAGGTAATCACTTTAACCAACTAACTAAAGGGTATAACTAAGAGGTAATCACTTTAACCAACTAACTAAAGGGTATAACTAAGAGGTAATCACTTTAACCAACTAACTAAAGGGTATAACTAAGAGGTAATCACTTTAACCAACTAAAGGGTATAACTAAGAGGTAATCACTTTAACTAACTAAAGGGTATAACTAAGAGGTAATCACTTTAACTAACTAAAGGGTATAACTAAGAGGTAATCACTTTAACTAACTAAAGGGTATAACTAAGAGGTAATCACTTTAACTAACTAAAGGGTATAACTAAGAGGTAATCACTTTAACCAACTACTGTTTTAAATCCTCTTGGTATCTTTCAGGTCAGGTAATTAAGCACTCTCACCTATGCAGGAAAACAGTGGTTTCTGTTTTGTTATATAATTCTTCTCCTTCTTTTTATTATAATTATTATTATTATTATTATTATTATTATTATTATTATTATTATTATTATTATCATCATCATCATTATTATTATGATTATTATTGTTATTATTATTATTATTATTATTATTATTATTATTATTATTATTATTATTATTATTATTATTATTATTATTATTATTATTATTATTATTATTATTATTATTATTATTATCATAATCATCATCATAATTATTATGATTATTATTTTAAAGGTATCTGTTTTATTAGAGAGCCAGTCCAGAGTAAAAAATCTTCCATTGAAAAAAAAAAAATAGGGAGAGGGTCATCTTTTACTATTTCATGGTAATGTAAAAATAACTCAACTTCGGTTTCATTTTTCTTTTGTTTGTTTTTTTTTTCAATATTTTTTGTAATTTTTTTTGGCTACCTCTAAGTCTCAAGAAAAAGTAGAACGGAAAGAAATGAGTTTCATAGTTCATGTTTCCAGCACATTTCATGTTTCGAAGAGCAAAACATCTAAGATGATATGGTAGGCGGGTTATGTAAAAAAAAATCTATACATTTATCTGCCCATCAACCACATGCCCAACAAGACCACAGAGCCGTAACATCCCTCTCTAAAGGATAGGCTACATCATCAATCTCTTACTCACCCATAGATTTGCGCATGCTGGACTCGAAGTTGCAGCGCACTTCAGTGAAGAGTTCTTGGAGGAGCTCGCGCAGGACCGCACCAGAACGAAGGTTTTCAGGGACCATATTGAGGATGCTGTCTGCCCACGACTGCTGCATCTCTTCCACCGGGGCCGACTCCACGCAGCCCTTCAGAAATCTGTAGTTCAGCTGAGGAGGATGGGGAGGTGGAGAGGAGAAGAACGTGAAGTAAGAAGCGACAGTGATTGGGGGGGAAGCAACAGGTAGTAAAAACTTAGGAGGAGGAGATAAAAGACAGGGAAAATGACAAATGAATAATCCATATCCTCTGATTTTGTAACATTAAACCCCCTACACCCTGAGAATGTAGAATTTGTGTATTTTTTGATAACACAGTAAAACTGAAATTAATCCAAGATTAGACTTCTTGAGAACAAGAATTTTGAGCCTGAACTCAAAAGGTAAAAATCTTGAAAAGTTGATACAAATGAAATTAATATCAATATATATGTAATTAGTTTTCTGCTACGTTTATAACTTTTTTTTTCTTCGCCGATATATGATGAATTGATAGAGAATTGTCCACAACCGGCTGTCATTAATTTTTACTAAATGAATTATATTGATTAAATAACAATTTCAATCAATCTCTATGTGGCTCTAGAATATAGCGCTCTTTATAAAATAAATTCTACAGGAAAGCACATATATGTTTTGCATGTTTTATATACTAATTATTAAAAAAAAAAGAGAGGGTTTGAGACAAAAAAAGGGAGAGAAAGGAAAAGAGAGACTAACAAAAACCATACCTGTACTCTTCGATCTTTACTCATCATCTATTGGACAAAAGAAAAAAAAAAGCATTTCAATTATAATATATCAAATCAACTTCTCAAAAAAAAAAAAAACTTTTTGAGAGTTCAAGCTAAAGGATTAAAGTATACCTGTGAGCACCAACATAACATAAAACATAAACATAAAAATCAATGAGGCAACAATGCAAAATCTAAAATAACGTAAATGGATTGCGACTTATTCCTAATATTGTTGGACTGTACCTGCATCTCAATCCTCTCTAGTTGTGTTACCGTACTTCATTTGTTGATATTGCAAGGTTAAATAAAGCTTTGCTGTAGGAATGTGACAACCACAAACAGACTGACAAAAACATTCATTCGGTTAAATACACTAACTTTCAAACATACCC
>JAWDGP010000090.1:97500-112500 GCA_033675545.1 Elysia crispata | reverse complement strand
CAAGTCAGAAGCATTGCCAATTGTCTCATCTTGCAGGAGATTATTGACTTCAAGTATGACGATGTAAATATATTTTATCGCTTTGGCCTTGCTTTCAACAACCACAGTCAAGAAAAAGCTGCCATTCACAGTAATCATAGTTAAATTCGCGCAGTTTTAATTTTGGTAAATATGTATCAGTTTGACAGGAAGTTGGTAGTCGCAGACACTGCTGGCAGATACAGGATCTATCTCTTGATCCTCTCTCTTGCGATTCATCTCATTTCTTACGTATCTCAACTCGATTTCATCTTTCTTCTTATCTGATTTGTGATGTGACATCAAAGTCTCTGTTAACCTAAACTTACTGTTGACAATTTGATTCAGCTAAACTTTAACTCACCTAGACCTCTAAGCCATTTTTAAAATATTTGAATAACTGCGGAAGTCATCACCTAAAGGGAGAAATTTCTGAAAGCACAGACAAGTTTTTTTTTTTACATTGATTAGGCAAAATCAGTTTTTTAGACAAAAGGAAAAATATGTTCATTTCCCTTTGCCATAATATTCTTAAAAGCTTCCCTCTACCATTTCACAAAATTGACATTCTCTTCCCGGTTTTACTGAATGGAATTTTGCTTCCAGTTGGATTTGATATAGATCTAGATCTGTATAATTCAATTTTTCTTGTGTTTTAAGCATTGCTTTGAAATTAACATGTTGTTACTTTCAATTACTTATGATGATGGTCTTTCCCCTATCTATTTTTTCTTCTTTTTTTTTTCTATCTTACATTTTCAGCCTCAAATACAGCCACAGCATGAAAAAGAGAAGGAGAATACCTAACAAAAAGAAGTCGCCTGTTTTTGTGAAATCCCAATTTGTCTTTGAAAAAAAGGAGATAATAGAAATGCCTCACTGTCATGTAGATATAAAAAAAATGTGCAGTTACCAATGTCCACAAGGCAGTGTACCTCTAGGTCATTTTTGTCAACTAATGGGTATGTAATGAACGTTCAAAGATTTTAACATAGATTGAGAGTTATGGAGTGCAAAATTGCTGTTTCCCAGTATTCTTCTTGCTCCTAGTTATCTTGGTGTTACTAGCGAATAATGTTTTTCAGAGGGTCTCACGGTCACTAAATTTCAAATCTTATGTGATAAAGCTTTAAATCTAGATTCAAGATCTAGATCTAGTTCTAGAATTACAACTGGATATCATCGTGAATAAGTCTAGGTCTAACTAGGTCTAGATCTAGATCAAAATCTAAATCAAAGCCACAAAGAAATATGACGCTTACTGTTAACCAGTCTCTGCGGGTCAAATAATTTTGATTTTCACACTAGTCCAGATTTAGTGTGGAACTAACCTTTGCGGTGGGCTAACTAACCAGTATTTCACATGCATTTCAAATCTAGGCGTCCTAGGACACAAAACTTTTTCGGCCATCAAGTAGCCGTATCTTGTTGTCAACTTGTTCAAAATTCCCTGGGTATTTCGTTCCGAGAAAGAAAAGGCGAAAACAAAACCGAAAGTAGATAGGACTGGTTTTTTTGTGTTAAGCTAACGTTTATATTTTTCCGTCTCTCTAGTCTATATGAAAATCTTTAACTAATGTAAGGAAAAAGAATGTTCCCCGGTCTTTCTTTGTTTAAAAAAACAAACGAACCAGATTTATTCTGAAATTTAAATGATAACGGCCTTTCTACTGTTTTTGAATCTGATGAAGGGAAATAATACAACCAGTTGTGAAGGCATAGTTCTTTTTGTGTTTATTGTGTCCCTTCGACGCTTGCAGAGGGAGGGGGAAAAACAGGAACACCTTAGTGGTAGTGGTTGGGGGGGGGGGGGTCATATTTTTTATAGTCTCAACTGAAGGTACATCAAACAACCAACATGTTTGAATCTCTTACTCACACAGGTATGAATTGAAATAAAAAGCGCATCTATACGTTCACAAACTCTAGCAATCTGAACACGACTGCTCAACTGTTAATGTTGAATTATGGATACGTACAATCATAAACTTTTGTTGGTAACTGATCTGAGCGAGTTGCTAGCCATATATTTTTATCTAACAACTGATTACATAAGATATATTGTTAACAGTTTTAAAAATCTGCACAGGCAGTGAAAAATACCGTGATGTTACATCTCCCTCATTGTATTTTGTCCCTGTCTCTGTGCATCTGTCTTTTTGTCCCTGTCTCTGTGCATCTGTCTTTTTGTCCCTGTCTCTGTGCATCTGTCTTGTCTCTCTACATGTCTCCCTGTCTGACTGTTTGTCGCCCTTTTCCTTTGCATCATCTACCTCTCTCTCTCTCTCTCTCTCTCTCTCTCTCTCTCTCTCTCTCTCTCTCTCTCTCTCTCTCTCTCTCTTTTTCTCTCTTTCTCTCTCTCTCTCGCTCTCTCTCTCACTCTCTCTCTCGCTCTCTCTCTCTCTCTCTCTCTCTCTCTCTCTCTCTCTCTCTCTCTCTCTCTCTCTCTCTCTCTCTCTCTCTCTCTCTCTCTTTCTCTCTTTTTCTCTCCCCCATCCCTATCTTAACCCATTTCTCTCTGTTTTTATGTATTCTGCTTTTGCTTCTTTCCTTTTTTTTTTTTTCTATAACTTTGGGTACTGTTGAGAACTAAGTTTTTCACAATAAGGAGCTAATTCAGATAATTCAGACAAGTAATTCTATCCCATTTCACACTTTTTAAACTTTTTTCTCCATTCGCTCTATGGTTAAATCACGATATAGCTGCGACGTTTGACTGAAGGCCCTTGTTATCTCAAGATTCAATGTACTTGTTTTATCAGTCGAGAACAACGGAGTTAAAAGTAAAAGGAAAATCACATTAAGCAAAAAAAAAAAAAAAAAAAAAAAATAAATATAAAAATAATAATAATAATAATAATAATAATAATAATAATAATAATAATAATAATAATAATAATAATAATAATAATAGTAGTAGTAGTAGTAGTAGTAGTAGTAGTAGTAGTAGTAATAATAATAATAATAATAATAATAATAATAATAATAATAATAATAATAATCGTAACACAAAAAATCACCCACAAATCAAACAAAACAAACAAAACTGCTGCATACATATTAATTATGTATATAAAATAATTCACCAATTCGTTCAGTCTTTTCGTACCAATGAAATCTATTAGGTATTTTAACGCAAAGGAATAGGAGATCACATTTTTATTGCACTTTTTAAAACTACAATAGCTTCAACAGCCCATCAGAACTAATGCTCCATGATCCATGACCCACGATCCATTGCTAGTCCAGATGATTAGACGCTAGCTTCGTGCAATCGATGTTTGTCTAGTGCCACAAAAGTCGTGACGTTAGAGTGATAGAGCTCTTTTGTCTTAAGGATAATCAAAGTGCGGCGGAGCGCGTTGAGTCTAGATCTAGGTCTAGATCTACGTTGTTTTCCTCACGAAGCGGCTCGAACCTGGTTCAGGACAAAGTCCTGCTGGCTGTAGAGGGTTGTGTCAAATGTCCTGGTGCCCAGGGACTCGTCCCTCGTGGCGTTGAACAGTTTCTCCTCCAGGCAGGCGAGGACGATGCGGTCCTGGTCCAGGAAGAACTTGTTGGCAAACAGATGAGGAGACTGGCCGAGATCTTCCAGGTCACCTACAAGGTGGGGGGAGGGGAGGGAGGGAGGGAGGGAGACAGACAGAGAGAGAGAGAGAGAGAGAGAGAGAGAGAGAGAGAGAGAGAGAGAGAGAGAGAGAGGAAGACAGAAGGAGAGTGAGTGTGAGGAAGGGATGAGAGAGAGAGAGAGAGAGAGAGAGAGAGAGAGAGAGAGAGAGAGAGAGAGAGAGAAAGAAAAAAAGAGAGAGAGAGAGAGAGAGAGAGAGAGAGAGAGAGAGAGAGAGGAAGACAGAAGGAGAGTGAGTGTGAGGAAGAGATGAGAGAGAGAGAGAGACAGAGATAGAGAGACAGACAGACAGACAGACAGACAGACAGAGGAAGGGACGCGAGAGGTAAGAGAGGGATAGAGAGATCGGCATAAAAAGAAAGATATAAAGACAGAGAGAAGGAAAGACAAATTTTACAGCGATAAGTAGCATGACGTAAGCTTATTTGGAGGAAAAAGTTAGGTGTGGGGGAGAAAGGGGGAGATAAAAAAAAGTCTATTGAAGACGTAAGCTATACTTAGAACCGGATCAAATGCTTCATGTAGTTTAGACGTAATGTCCGCCATGGTTAGGGGAAGAGATTTAAGATTTAACATGAGAAAGTGGACTTTTCGATTTAAGCGGTGGGACGGTATAGAATAAATGAAACCCACAAATAAAATTACGCGACTGTTTGGTTGTTTGTTCGATATAACCAGCCACAGGAAGCTAATCTCAGGCCTTCTTTGCATATTGAACAAACTCCAGTCAGGTAGGGCGGGACTTAAATGATGAGCCCCCCCCTCCCCACACACACACACACACACACTCATCCAAACACGTTTTAAGGTAGGGGAAATTGGGGAGGTGGGCGGTGGGGTGGGTGGAGGAGGAACGAATTCGCGAAAAATATCCGTGCAGATATAACGTCGGACATTTTAACCCTTCAGCAAAAGTCGTAAGAGTTGAAGCATCAAAATCTATAGATCTCAAAAAAAGAAAAAAAAAAAAAAAAGAAAGAAAGAAAGAAAGAAAGAAAGGAGAGATGAAGTTTATGCGGATGCGACACCTAATTGTAAAAAAAAAAAAATTGAAACACTTTTCTCTACCAATGGTATGCTGAGGGGACATTATTTTTTATGAAGAACACACGGTACCACCCACACACACACACATACACACACACACACACCTCCAACCCCTTACTTTTCCCCCTTACCTGTAGAAAGAATGCAAATGTCGTTGACGACCAGTTGAGACGGGCAGCCTGTATAGGAAGGATCCACGTTCCATTTCTTGAAGCGAGCGAAGGCTTTCACCGACTCCATGCCTGAGCCTAAAAGAAAGCGTAGAAAATTGAGTTGAAACTGATTATGGTAATAGCTAAGTGTAGAAATGAATTGAAACTGATTAAGGTAATAGCTAAGTGTAGAAATGAATTGAAACTGATTATGATAATAGCTAAGTGTAGAAAAGTGAATTGAAACTGATTATGGTAATAGCTAAGTGTAGAAAAGTGAATTGAAACTGATTATGGTAATAGCTAAGTGTAGAAAAGTGAATTGAAACTGATTATGGTAATAGCTAAGTGTAGAAAAGTGAATTGAAACTGATTATGGTAATAGCTAAGTGTAGAAAAGTGAATTGAAACTGATTATGGTAATAGCTAAGTGTAGAAAAATGAGTTGAAACTGGTTATGGTAATAGCTAAGTGTAGAAAAATGAGTTGAAACTGGTTATGGTAATAGCTAAGTGTAGAAAAGTGAATTGAAACTGATTATGGTAATAGCTAAGTGTAGAAAAATGAGTTGAAACTGATTATGGTAATAGCTAAGTGTAGAAAAGTGAGTTGAAACTGATTATGGTAATAGCTAAGTGTAGAAAAACGAGTTGAAACTGATTATGGTAATAGCTAAGTGTAGAAAAGGATTTGAAACTGATTATGGTAATAGCTAAGTGTAGAAAAATGAGTTGAAACTGATTATGGTAATAGCTAAGTGTAGAAAAGGATTTGAAACTGATTATGGTAATAGCTAAGTGTAGAAAAATGAGTTGAAACTGATTATGGTAATAGCTAAGTTTAGAAAAGGAGTTGAAAATGATTACGGTAATAGCTAAGTGTAGAAAAGTGAGTTGAAACTGGTCATGGTAATAGCTAAGTGTAGAAAAGTGGGTTGAAACTGGTTATGGTAATAGCTAAGTTTAGAAAAGGAGTTGAAAATGATTATGGTAATAGCTAAGTGTAGAAAAATGAGTTGAAACTGATTATGGTAATAGCTAAGTGTAGAAAAGGATTTGAAACTGATTATGGTGATAGCTAAGTGTAGAAAAATGAGTTGAAACTGATTATGGTAATAGCTAAGTTTAGAAAAGGAGTTGAAAATGATTATGGTAATAGCTAAGTTTAGAAAAGGAGTTGAAAATGATTATGGTAATAGCTAAGTTTAGAAAAGGAGTTGAAAACGATTATGGTAATAGCTAAGTTTAGAAAAGGAGTTGAAAATGATTATGGTAATAGCTAAGTTTAGAAAAGGAGTTGAAAATGATTATGGTAATAGCTAAGTTTAGAAAAGGAGTTGAAAATGATTATGGTAATAGCTAAGTTTAGAAAAGGAGTTGAAACTGATTATGGTAATAGCTAAGTGTAGAACAGGAGTTGAAAATGATTATGGTAATAGCTAAGTGTAGAAAAGGAGTTGAAACTGATCATGGTAATAGCTAAGTTTAGAAAAGGAGTTGAAACTGATTATGGTAATAGCTAAGTGTTACTAATATTCTAATATTCAAATAAATTCTTGCTAATATTTAATTAAGTAAACTTGTATAGCAAGAGAGCCTACAATATTTCATTAATCAAACGTGTACAGCAAGAGGACCTAGAATATTGCATTAAGTTAACTTCTAAGCAAGAGAGACTACAATATATCATTAAATAAGAACTTGTATAGCAAGAGAGCCTACTATATTTCATTAAATAAGAACTTGTATAGCAAGAGAGCCTACAATATTTCATAAAGTAAGAACTTGTATAGCAAGAGAGCTTAGAATATTTAACTAAGAAAACTTGTATAGCATGCAAATCATCAACTTCTTATTCCCATTGAAATTTAAAGTAAAAGTCAATAAAAAGAGGTTGAAAGAGTTGTGCATAGCCTTTACTTAGTTATTTGATATAATTTAATCACAACAAGGTGATCTAAGTCATTTTATAGTTATCAAACAGACCCTCGTCGGAGAGGGCGAAAATGAAAAGACGAAATCCTAAACTGATCACCTAGGGTATGGGGTCAAACCCATCAAGAATGGTTGCTGCAGACACTAAAGACACTTTCTAATACAAATTTTCTATGACGTAATTTCCTTTGTTGTGAGGAGCATAATTATGTTCAATAGCTTGACCCTTTACCGTTATAAGTGCCGGGGATTCCCAGTTGGGGGTTGTAGTTGATGGAGGCGAATAGGGTCTCATCGGGGATTTCCGTGTCCCTCAGCCACTTCAAGAAATCGATCGCTGTAGGACTGTTAACGATGAAGTCAACTGTGGCCCTGAGACGGTTAGAAGTGTCATGATGATCATGATCATGATGATTATGTTGTTGATTATAAAGATGATGACGCCGACGACGACGACGACGATGATGATGATGATTATGATGATGTTGATAATGATCCTGCTGATGATAAAGATGACGACGACGACGACGACGATGATGATGATGATGATGATAATGATGATGTTGATAATGATCCTGCTGATGATACAGATGACGACGACGACGACGACGATGATGATGATGATAATGATGATGTTGATAATGATCCTGCTGATGATAAAGATGACGACGACGATGATGATGATGATGATGATGATGATGATGATGATGATGATGATAATAATGATCCAGCTGATGATAAAGATGACGACGACGACGATGATGATGATGATGATGATGTTGATAATGATCCTGCTGATGATAAAGATGACGACGACGATGATGATGATGATGATGATGATGATGTTGATAATGATCCTGCTGATGATAAAGATGACGACGACGATGATGATGATGATGATGAAGATGTTGATAATGATCCTGCTGATGATAAAGATGACGACGACGACGACGACGACGATGATGATGATGATGATAATGATGATGTTGATAATGATCCTGCTGATGATAAAGATGACGACGACGACGACGACGATGATGATGTTGATAATGATCCTGCTGATGATAAAGATGACGACGACGACGATGATGATGATGATGATGATGATGATGAGATTGATAATGATGATGATGATGATGATGATGATGATGATGATGTTGATAATGATGATGATGATGTTGATAATGATGATGATGATGGTGATGATATTGATAATGATGATGATGATGATGATGATGATGATGATGATGATGATGATGATGATGATGATGATGTTGATAATGATGATGATGATGATGATGATGATGATGATGATGATGAAGATGACGACGACGACGACGATGATGATGATGATGATGATGTTGATAATGATCCTGCTGATGATAAAGATGACGACGACGACGACGATGATGATGAGGATGACGATGACGATGATGATAATGATGACGATGATGATGATGATGATGGTAATGATGATTACGACGATAATATTTTAAGTATAAACTTGATTAGGATGTTCAGGCCGTTTGGTCTATAGACCTCATGGATTGGCTGTTTTCATGCTGGGCCTGCTTTGATCTTCATTGTAATATTTTGTGGTTTTTTTTTTCATTATTACGTTCTTTTTTATGTTCGATATTGCTGTTGAACATAAAAACTGAAGCTTGCCGCATACAACCAGACATGTCCCTAGAGTCCGAAGTTTCTATCTCTAGCCCGGCCCTAGAATGTGATTTCTTCTTTCGTCTGCTATGTCTTTAGGGAGCTGAAGTTTGACACAATGAGTCCGCTCTGAACCTCGAGCTGTCTCTAGATCTGTGTCAGACTCACCTGTTGACCACTGTGTGGACGGCGCCTTTAACTGCTGTAATCCCGTGGGGAGGCTCGGATGTCCACCTCTCTCTGTTAGCACTGGATGGGAAGGAGGGGAGGGGGGAGGAGAGAGAAAGACTTAAAGATATCAAAAGATTTAAGGTGCGAAAGGCATCAGACAACTAGGGTTTGGCGTTGAGGTCAGTAGAAGCTGGCGTTTTTAGACTAGAAGTTGACATTTATAAAATTATTTTTTTTTTAACAGTAAACACCTAAGTTTCAATTTTTTTGCGACTATGCTCTACACATACATACAAACACAACATTCCACAACGATCTACTTCTCCAGTGTGCCCTCCTCGTTGTTGGCTCCTCCGAAAGCTGTCAAGATCTTCACGAGCTCGAAGTTGGTCTTCAGGGGGAAATCCTGGCCAGTCAGGTTGATGAAATATTTCCACTCGGGTTTTTTCCTTCTCTTCACGTCCCGAAGAGAACCCTGACTGCTGTCCATGTCCAGCAGATCGCGCATGCAGATGAGTTCCGGCTCTAGAGTCGTGTAAGTTCCCCACTTGACTGCAACACGTCTGCTGGACATGCGCACGTTCTCCCGGAAGCAGCCGGCAACCGCTTCCGCCGCCGCGTAGAATTGTGGGTCGGCCTTGAGGTCGACGTGTATGCAGTAGCTGTTCTGAGGACGGTACACGCTTCGGAGTATGCGCTCGACCATCTCTATATCTTTGTAAACGATCAGAGAGAAAGCTATGGGGAACTCTTCTTCTTCCGGGGTCAAAGGTGAAAGGATGTAACCTCTCGTCTGCTTGAAGGTCATGCAATCCAATGTGGCCTTGATATACCACAGGTTCGTTAGTCTCTGAAACTCCCACGGTGGCCACTTTCTGACTTCTTCTTTTATCAGTTTAGGTGGTGGAGGGATAGCCTCTCTGCCCTTGAGCTTAGCAACCCTACCGCTCTCTCCATGCTTGATTCTCTCCAACCCAGCAAGGACTTTGGAAATTCCCACAGCTCTTTTAATGCTTTTCTGATCTCCGGCCAAGAGAGAGGCACAATCGACGCGGGTTTGGTGGAATTTCTCGGCCATTTCCAGGAAATACTCCATAACGAATTCTTTGAAATTTTGGTTTTGAGCCGAATGTGGGTCTAGATTAGCAAGTTCTGACCGTTTCTCTTTGACATGCCCCATACTCCGAAATTTGAGAGCGTGCTCTTCCAATATATCCTTGTTCGTTGTAAAGGTGTGAGATGGAGTATCTACATCTAGACTGGAAAGTGTTACAAAAATGTGCAAGGTGATCAAGACGCAAGAACCTGTAGCAACCACAGCTGCGCATAATATAGAACTGAGTCTTCGCTTGACAGGCTTGGCTTCGCGGAGCAGTTTCTGTGATTCAGTACAGTAGGAGCGGGCACCGAATTCTGGCGTGGCTTCGCGGAGCAGTTTCTGTGATTCAACACAGTAGGAGCGGGCACCGAATTCTGGCGTGCCTTCGCGGAGCAGTTTCTGTGATTCAACATTGTAGGAGCGGACAGCGGATTCCGCCATTATAGCCGTCTGAGAGAGATTAAAAATAGCATGATTTGAGTAACATCCCGGAATTTTTTTTGGCGCCGATATAATATAACGCAATGAAGTTCCTAATTTACAACAGTATGTAAACGAATTTGGATAAAACATTTCAAACAAGATAATTTGTGATAGTGTTGCATTTTTTTACCTCTAAATTATTTTTTTAATCAAACCAAGTTCTGAATCAGACTATTTACTTCTGAATAATGATCAGCGTAGGTACAAACGTTACATGGTCAGAAATTGATGTGCTGACAGAGTCTTACACAGAAACTTAATTGATCACGCTTCTAAATCCAGCTAGAGAGAAAAAAAGGGAAAAATATGACTTGTGTAGAATTATTTTAAAAACAAACATTGTTTCCAAACCATTTGCCATTACCGACCACAATAAGTATACGATATTTAGTTTCTAATCTACGAATTTTTTTCTATTTCATATTGGCTTTAATTTAGACCAAAAGAAATGGAATCTGAAGGTTCTATAATTTAAATTTAAAGCTTGAATTATATTTCGTCGTAAGCTGCTTTCATTCTAGAACTCTAAAAGTTGCACTTTATCTAATCACTGCCTATATCTATATCTTAACCAACTTTAGAATCTTACCATTTATCTCCCAGGAAATTTTAGCTTTACAGAAAGTATGTAATCTTCATCTGGATCTATTACATTTTTTTGAAGTGCCAAATCCGCTATGAATGAAAATGAAAAAAATAGGAAAAGAGAGGAGATATTCGCGATATGAACCTCTCATTTCAAGTTTTTATAAATTTTATTTCATATAACTATCAGCAATGATACACTCACTATTAAAATTAAAAAGAGAGTCCATTCTATTCTTTTCTAGACCTATAACAAGATACAAACTAACACAAAGGTTCTTCAGTTAGTCTACTTTCGGATAAAAAAAAAAAAAACAACTTAAGAGTTTTACAAAATAAATCTGTAAAAAGAAAAAAAAAACCAGGAAAATCCAAAATTTGGTGCGTAATTCTTAAAGAGCAGGTACATGCCATGTTATTATCGCCCCTTAGGCCTGACTAATGAAGAAATTCACATTTAAATTTTCCGCTCATGAAAACAAGACAGTCTAGATTTTTTTTTCTTAAAAATTCATTTTGTAAACTGAAGGAATTGTCTACTACAACATTTTAAAACTCGTATGTGGAGGAAATCTAGATTGACAGTAAATTTTAAAATCCTTTAAAAATTCGGTATAGATCTAGATCTAGATTTAGATAATCAAGGTATCGTTGTTATGAAACTATGATCAAATAAACGTCATACATCAACAGAAATCGCAAATCTAATTTTATTTCAGATTTAAGAGCCAGGGAGGTGGGTAGCTTTTATATACCTAAAAAAAATCGAGTAGTAGTAGTAGTAGTAGTAGTAGTAGTAGTAGTAGTAGTAGTAGTAGTAGTAGTAGTAGTAGTAGTAGTAGTAGTAGTAGTAGTAGTAGTAGTAGTAGTAGTAGTAGTAGTAGTAGTAGTAGTAGTAGTAGTAGTAGTAGTAGTAGTAGCAGCAGTAGTAGCAGTAGTAGTAGTAGTAGTAGTAGTAGTAGTAGTAGTAGTAGTAGTAGTAGTAGTAGTAGTAGTAGTAGTAGTAGTAGTACTGGTAGAAGAAGTTGTAGTACTTGTAACAGTAGTAGTAGTAGTAGTAGTAGTAGTAGTAGTAGTAGCAGTAGTAGTAGTAGTAGTATTAGTAGTAGTAGTAGTAGTAGTAGTAGTAGTAGTAGTAACAGTAGTAGTAGTAGCGGTAGTAGTAGTGGTAGTAGTAGTGGTAGTAGCGGTAGTAGTAGAAGTAGTAGTAGTAGTAGTAGTAGTGGTAGTAGTAGTGGTAGAAGTAGTTGTAGTAGTAGTAGTAGTAGTAGTAGTAGTAGTAGTAGTAGTAGTAGTAGTAGTAGTAGTAGTAGTAGTAGTAGTAGTAGTAGTAGTGGTATCATTGTTATCGGTAATTATTATTATTATTATTATTATTATTATTATTATTATTATTATTATTATTATTATTATTATTATTATTATTATTATTATTTTTATTATTATTATGTTTATTGTTATTGTTGTTGTTGTTGTTGTTGTTGTTGTTGTTGTTGTTGTCATTATCTTTTTTTAGAGATAAAATCTTACTGTATTTATTTTCTTTCAACTTCATCTTCATGCTCGATGTTCCAAATCTATCCAAAAATAAATCAATTAATTAAGTAACTTATTAAAAAATATTCTTTCTCCATCTATTCATATTTCTTAATAACTTTTTAGATTTGCCAGGTAGACCAAATTTCTTTGAAATGTGTATATTATAATATAAAGTGTAAAATTTGAAGTACATGTACTTTCTTTAGCTGTTTAGTGACCAAGCATTTTTCAAATCATAATCGTTTATTATCACTGCTCCTTTTCCAAATTAATTTTTGTTCAATTCAAAATATAAAAATAAGTTTGCCTCCCTTTAAGTCATGAAATTGTATATTCCCACCCCATCGTCTTTTTTGTACTTATCCTAACATCTTGTCTATTCTCAATACATACCCTCTCCATATCTCATCATTTTGTTTATTCTCACCACATACCCTCTCCATATCCCATTATCTTGACTATTTTCGCTATATGCCCTCTCCATATTCCATCATCTTGTCCATTCTGACATTATACCCTTTCCATATTTCATAATCTTGTCCATTCTCACATAAGATCTTTTCCATGTTCCCTTATCTTGTCTATTCTCACATTAGATCTTTTCCATTTTCCCTTATCTTGTCCATTCTCACATTCGATCTTTTCCATATTCCCTTATCTTGTCTATTCTCACATTCGATTTTTTCCATATTCCATTATCTTGTCTATTCTCACATTCGATTTTTTCCATATTCCATTATCTTGTCTATTCTCACATTAAACTCTCTCCCTACCCCTATCACCTTGTCCATCCTCAAGCCTTACCCTCTCCATAATTATCTCAAAATCTTGTCTATTCTCGAAATTATTATTTTTCCACATCCTGGTATCTTTTCCACTCTCAAATCATACCCGCTCTAACTAAATATCATCATCTTATCCATTCTCACTTTATACTTTCTCCATATCCCATTATCTTGTCCGTTCTCACTTTATACTTTCTCCATATCCCATCATCTTGTCCGTTCTCACTTTATACTTTCTCCATATCCCATCATCTTGTCCGTTCTCACTTTATACTTTCTCCATGTCTCATCGGCGTGTCCCCTCTCACATTCATTCTCTCCGTATCCCATTATCTTGTCCGTTCTCATACTACGCTCTCCTTGTATTTCAGATTCCATCATCACGCCCATTCTGATATTTCACCCTCTCCGTATCCCATTATCTTGTCCGTTCTCATACTACGCTCTCCTTGTATTTCAGATTCCATCATCACGTCCACTCTGATATTTCACCCTCTCCGTATCCCATTATCTTGTCCGTTCTCATACTACGCTCTCCTTGTATTTCAGATTCCATCATCACGCCCATTCTGATATTTCACCCTCTCCGTATCCCATTATCTTGTCCGTTCTCATACTACGCTCTCCTTGTATTTCAGATTCCATCATCACGTCCACTCTGATATTTCACCCTCTCCGTATCCCATTATCTTGTCCGTTCTCATACTACGCTCTCCTTGTATTTCAGATTCCATCATCACGCCCATTCTGATATTTCACCCTCTCCGTATCCCATTATCTTGTCCGTTCTCATACTACGCTCTCCTTGTATTTCAGATTCCATCATCACGCCCATTCTGATATTTCACCCTCTCCGTATCCCATCATCTTATCCATCATACCATTCTACTCTTTCAATATATCCCTACATCTTGTCTACTTTCATATTATACCGTCTCCACGCCTCACCATCTTGTTCATTCTCACCTCTCTAAACCCCATAGTCGTGCTCATACGCCTACCTCATATGATCACAGTTTAATTACCTCCCATTGTCTTACACCGATCGATTCCTTTTGCCTGCACACCGACCACTCTACAGTAACCGGATTACCCATAATTCTCCGATGCTTTCGCTACACTATTTATAACCCCTGGTTTGCGTCTCTCAACATTTTTTTTTCCGGTACCACGCCTACCTTACATGATCATAGTTTAATTACCTTCCCTTGTCTTACACCGATCGTCTCCTTTTGCCTTCCCACCGCTCTACAGTAACCTGATTACCCATAATTCTCCGAAGCTTTCGCTACACTATTTATAACCCCTGGTTTGCGTCTCTCAACATTTTTTTTTTCCGGTACCACACCTACCTTACATGATCATAGTTTAATAACCTCTCCTTGTCTTACACCGATCGTCTCCTTTTGCATTAACACGGCTCGACTGTAACCTGATTACCTAAAATCCTCCGAAGCTTTCGCCACACTATTTATAACCCCTGGTTTGCGTCTCTCAACATTTTTTTTCCGGTACCAAGTTTCAACAAAAGTGACGCCAAATATTAGCAGACGAGCTGAAGTACTTGCATGCTTTCGGCCAGACGCAAAAAAAAGATCTTGCCTTTTCTTATGTTCAACAGCGAATAATATCGTAAGTTAAAATTCATTATGCTCTCTAAACGCAGAGATGCAATTTTAAAAATAAAAGTAACAATATTATTCACTCTTTCTATGTATTCATTATAATTTTTACAAAGGAAACATTTTTAGATAACTCTATTTGACATTTTTTTCTTCTTTTTTAAATCCTTGAAGGCTCTCCGAGTCTGTAAACTTACTGTTTATAAAATACTAGCTCTATATAGAAGCGTGAAAGAATCTAGATTATATATAACTATGTGTATTTTTTTTTTCAT
>JAWDGP010000090.1:85000-92500 GCA_033675545.1 Elysia crispata | reverse complement strand
GTCGTCACTTTACGTACTATACACTTTGGGTTAGACTCGGGCGTTTTGTTTGCGCACTTACGGAAAAGACCAGTGTTGTGAAAAATGGTTATAGGTTCATCGCAGCGTTATTGAACTTGAGTTCAAGATTCAGATCGACATGTGAAAAGACATAATTATCAAAAAATGTCCATTTCTCAGTGTAAAGTAAAGCGAGTCCCGAAGTCGATCCGAGCATAGGGGAACCAGGAATTGGGTCCTGAGAACCAGGAATTGGGTCCTGAGAACCAGGAATTGGGTCCTGACTGTTCTTGGCATACGACATTCTGAGGTAGTTTGGCATTGCTTTACTCGCCGAGTCTAAAAAGACCCAGCTACCCATTTAATACTGGGTAGACACAAGGGAGCTGAAAAAAACTTTTTGGCCCGGACTGTGATTCGAACTCCTGACCTCTAGATTGGTAATTAAGCGCTCTATCGACTTGACCAATGCTCAACCCTCAGAGTAAAATCTCTTATTTTACTCCTCACTTCAAGATATTAAGTTTAGATGTAATTATCTAAAGTGCCAAGAAATAAACTGCCCCATGCGTCTGGGTATTTGATTGCATACCTGCTATAATAATGTAAATCATCTAATTGCCGTACTTTCCCAATCTTTATTTACACACATTATATGACTAGAAATTCCCGCAAAAGGTGCCAAAAAGTTCAGTGCCTTGTGTGATTCCTATTATTTTTTATTGTTTTTCATATAATTAGCATTTAAAAAGATCTTTTCATAGATTAGATTTTTCCCAAAACTAGCAAACTCTTATTCTAGTCCACTGTGCGAATCGGGAATTTTTCCCATTTCTTTCTGTTTTGAACGGCATAATGTAACGCTCCTATTTTTTTTTCTTTCAGTACTCTCGGACGCTTTTTTTTCTATTGCTGATAGAGATTATCGCTGTGGCATTCGTGTACGAAGGAAAGAGTGTAAGTACCAATACACACATGACATCTATCAACGTACCAGTACACACATTACATCTATCAACATATCAGTGCACGCATGACATCCATCAAGATATCAGTGCACTCATGACATCCATCAATATATAAGTGCAGTCATGACATCCATCAAGATATCAGTGCACGCATGACATCCATCAACATATCAGTGCACTCATGACATCCGTCAAGATATCAGTGCACTCATGACATCCATCAACATATCAGTGCACGCATGACATTCATCAACATATCAATGCATTCATGACATCCATCAATATATCAGTGCACGCATGACATCCATCAACATATCAGTGCACCCATGACATCAATCAACATATCAGTGCACGCATCACATCCATCAAGATATCAGTGCACGCATCACATCTATGAACATATCAGTACACATGACATCATCAACATACGGGTACACATATGACACACCATCAACATACCGGTACACATATGTCATCCATCAACATACTGCTACACGCATGACATCTATCAACACAGTGGTACACACATTATACCTATCGGCATATCGGTACATATATGACATTTATTAACACAGTGATAGACACATGAATCTGTCAACATACCGGCACACAAAAGACATCTATTATCATATCAGTACACACATAATATCTAGTAGTATAACGATACATACATGACATCTGTCAACATGTATGTCGGTTCATCGACAGTGTTTCTCTATAACTGTTCTGGCACAGGATTACAAGTACACACACGACATCCTTCAACATACTAGTACACACATGACATACATCAACATGCTGATACAAACTTGACATCTACCAACAAACCGTTACACACATGACATCTAGTAGCATACCGATAAGCACACGACAACAGTTACTATAAACATACCGGTACACACATCACATGATTTAATATAATTACACCTCGATTCAAAATCAGGATCTCTATATATACCTGTAGCTGACATTGCAGAGCGGCATAAAGTAAATTATCATCTCTACGCAAACGACACCCAGCTCTATGTACCACTTGATAATACGCTTGGGACTGCATCTTACCAAAAGGAGTCAATCGAGAAATGTGTGGTTGAAATTGCAGATTGGATGAACTCTAACAAACTTAAGTTAAATAGTGATAAAACAGATGTGATCGTGTTTGGGACGAACAAAGCTCTTATAGATCTTAACTTTAATTGTGTTCAAATAAAAAGTTCCAGCGTTCCTGTTTCAAGTTCAGTAAAGAATCTGGGATGTTATTTAGACGCAAATTTTACTATGTCTTGTCAGATCAATAGCATATGTCAGCAATCGTACTACCATCTTAAGAATATTGGCATGATCAGAAGCTATATTAATAAAGATACTGCTCAACTTCTAGTCAGCTCTTTAGTAATGAGCAGAATAGACTACTGTAATTCATTGCTTACTGGAGTATCTCTTAACTCAATAATTAAACTCCAGAGAGTACAAAATCAGGCAGCCAGGATTGTATCCTGTGCTAAAAAGCATCAGCACATTACACCTGTCTTAAAAGATCTTCACTGGCTTCCAGTTAAACAAAGAATTGATTTTAAAGTACTGACCTTTTTTCAAAATACATCTCCTTTTTTATATTCAAGAAATTTTAAATGTCATAGGCCTAATAGAGTTTTAAGATCAAGTGGTAATAATAAACTAGCTGTACCACGATCTCATTCAACGCCAGGCGATAGGGCTTTTTCAATTTACTCTCCCATTAAATGGAATGCCCTCCCGGTATCTTTAAAACTATCTTTTACACACGAAAATTTTAAACGACATTTAAAGACTTTCCTTTTTAAACAAGCCTTTGTGTGACCTCTTTCATATTTTAGGGTCTTATTGATGTCAAATTATATATCTACTGTTTTTATTGTGAAAAATCTGTACGCGCCTAGAGCATTTTATTTAAGGTGATATACGGCGCTTTATAAATGGTTATTATTATTATTATTATTATTATTATTATTATTATTATTATTATTATTATGACTGCTCTGATACGTTTGGATCACGACCGGCGGATGAATACATCACTTGTATCAATCTAGCACTATTCCCCTGTGGTACTAGACCTTGTTTTATTTGACTATTCATGTGTCAAACAGGTCGGCAAGCAGAGGATTAGACCTTGTTTTATTTGACTATTCATGTGTCAAACAGGTCGGCAAGCAAAAGGTTAGACCTTGTTTTATTTGACTATTTCATGTGTCAAACAGGTCGGTAAGCAAAGGATTAGACCTTGTTTTATTTGACTATTCATGTGTCAAACAGGTCGGTAAGCAATGGATTAGACCTTGTTTTATTTGACTATTCATGTGTCAAACAGGTCGGTAAGCAATGGATTGGACCTTGTTTTATTTAAATATTCATGTGTCAAACAGGTCGGCAAGCAAAGGATTAGACCTTGTTTTATGTGACTATTTCATGTGTCAAACAGGTCGGCAAGCAAAGGATTAGACCTTGTTTTATGTGACTATTTCATGTGTCAAACAGGTCGGCAAGCAAAGGATTAGACCTTGTTTTATTTGACTATTCATGTGTCAAACAGGTCGGCAAGCAAAGGATTAGACCTTGTTTTATGTGACTATTTCATGTGTCAAACAGGTCGGCAAGCAAAGGATTAGACCTTGTTTTATGTGACTATTTCATGTGTCAAACAGGTCGGCAAGCAGAGGATTAGACCTTGTTTTATGTGACTATTTCATGTGTCAAACAGGTCGGCAAGCAGAGGATTAGACCTTGTTTTATGTGACTATTTCATGTGTCAAACAGGTCGGCAAGCAGAGGATTAGACCTTGTTTTATGTGACTATTTCATGTGTCAAACAGGTCGGTAAGCAGAGGATGGTCGACAGCCTGCAGGGATTTGGCGGCGTCGCAATCAACAACAGCGTCTCGCGGCGCTGGAATATCGTCATGACGTTCGTAAGTCGATCTGTGACGTTCGTAAGTCGATCTGTGACGTTCTCATAAAACTGGTTGGATCTCCTGTCTCTGTGTTAATATCAGTGATGACGTTCGTAAGTCGCTCTGTGACGTTCTCATAAAACTGGTTGGATCTCCTGTGTCTGTGTTAATATCAGTGATGACATTACATAGTAGTTTTTTTTTTACTGTCTGTATTAATATCAGTATTGGCATCAAGGAACAGCCTTTGCTGTCTGTGTTAATATCAGTGATGACATTACAGAGCAGTTTTTTACTGTCTGTATTAATATCAATATTGACATCAAGGAACAGCCTTTGCTGTCTGTATTAATATCAGTATTGGCATCAAGGAACAGCCTGTGCTGTCTGTTTTGATATCAGTAATGACATTACAGAGTAGTTTTTTTATATTGTCTGTATTAATATCAATATTGACATCAAGGAAAAGCCTCTGCAGTCTGTGTTAATATTAGTAATGACATTACAGAGCAGTTTATAATGTCTGTATTAATATCAGCAATGACATTACAGAGCAGGTTTTTTGTACTGTCTGTATTAATATCAGTATTGGCATCAAGGAACAGCCTTTGCTGTCTGTGTTAATATCAGTAATGACATTACAGAGCAGTGTTTTTACTGTCTGTATTAATATCAGTATTGGCATGAAGGAACAGGCATTGCTGTCTATATTAATATCAGTAATGACATTACAGAGTAGATTTTTTTGTATTGTCTGTATTAATATCAATATTGACATCAAGGAACAGCCTTTGCTGTCTGTGTTAATATCAGTAATGATATTACAGAGTAGTTTTTTACTGTCTGTATTATTATTATTATTTTGACATTACGGCTGTCTGATTAATATCAATATTGGCATTACGAAACAGCCTCTCTGTCTGTATTAAAATCAGTATTGACATTACGAAACAGCCTCTCTGTCTGTATTCATATCAGTATTGACATTGCGACAGTGTGCAATATCAGTATTGAAATTATGGCAGTGTATACTATTAATATCAGTATTGACATTATGGCAGTCTATACTATTAATATCAGTATTGACATTATGGCAGTCTATACTATTAATATCAGTATTGACATTATGGCAGTCTATACTATTAATATCAGTATTGACATTATGGCAGTCTATACTATTAATATCAGTATTGACATTATGGCAGTCTATACTATTAATATCAGTATTGACATTATGGCAGTCTATACTATTAATATCAGTATTGACATTATGGCAGTCTATACTATTAATATCAGTATTGACATTATGGCAGTCTATACTATTAATATCAGTATTGACTTTATGGCAATCTGCATTAATATCAGTATTGACTTTATGGCAATCTGCATTAATATCAGTATTGACATTATGCCAATCTGCATTAATATCAGTATTGACTTTAGGAAAAAGCGTCTCCTGTCTCTGTAAACATCAAAAGCTTCTTGTGATTGCATTGATTATTATTTAACAGTTTCGAATATCTGTATTGAATTTACGAAACAGTTGTTTATCTCTGTTACAGATATTTATCTCTGTTTTTATATTTGCAAAGAGTGTTCCATATATGTGTTAACATTTCAAAAAGTTTGTCGTATCGGAGTAAAAATAGTTAGCTGCTGTTGTAACAATCCAAATCTGTAAATAGATCCTTTTACATATTCGTTATGATCTCGGTTAAAATTTTAAAAAAATACGAATTATAAACTCCGGCAAAGCAGTGCAGCCTCTTTTACAAGCGTTTAAAAGACTTTTCAATAGATATGTAAAAATCCCACAAATAGCTGTTTTCGCCGTCTGGAACTCGGCGCTTAAATGTGTTTCAGGCTGTAACAACACGTCTCTCTCAATTCTACCGTTAAACCAAAGCTATCCAACCAACCAACCCGGCTGGTTGTTTTCCCCCCCTGCCCCCCCCCCCCCCCCCTTAGCCCCAGTATAAACACAAAGTCTCTATCACTTCTACCGTTAAACCAAAGCTATCTTACAAGCCGGGCTGGTTCTATTTTCCCTCAGCTCCAGTATAAACACAGCGTCTCTATCACTTCTACCGTTAAACCAAAGCTATCCGACCAAACGGGCTGGTTCTATTTTCCCTCAGCTCTAGTATAAACACAACGCCTCTCTACATTTTACCGTTAAACCAAAGCTATCTAATCTACTGGGCTGGTTCTATTTTCCCCCAGCTCCAGTATAAACACAACGTCTCTTTCGATTCTACCGTTAAACCAAAGCTATCTAACCTACTGGGCTGGTTCTATTTCCCCCCAGCTCCAGTATAAATACAACGTCTCTCTACATTTTACCGTTAAACCAAAGCTATCCGACCAATCTGGCTGGTTCTATTTTCCCCCAGCTCCAGTATAAACACAACGTCTCTCTCAATTCTACCGTTACACCAAAGCTATCCGACCAACCTGGCTGGTTCTATTTCCCCCCAACTCCAGTATAAACACAACGTTTCTCCCAATTCCATCGTTAAACCAAAGCTATCGGACCAACTGGGCCGGTTCTATTTCCCCCCAGGTCAAGTACAGTTGAAGCACAACGACTCTCTCAATTCTACCGTTAAACCAAAGCTATCGGACTAACTGGGCCGGTTCTATTTCCCCCCAGCTCCAGTATAAACACAACTTTTCTCCCAATTCCATCGTTAAACCAAAGCTATCCGACCAACTGGGCTGGTTCTATTTCCCCCCAGGTCAAGTACAGTTGAAACACAACGTCTCTCTACATTTTACCGTTAAACCAAAGCTATCCGACCAATCTGGCTGGTTCTATTTTCCCCCAGCTCCAGTATAAACACAACGTCTCTCTCAATTCTACCGTTAAACCAAAGCTATCCGACCAACTGGGCTGGTTCTATTTCCCCCCAGCTCCATATAAACACAACGTTTCTCCCAATTCCATCGTTAAACCAAAGCTATCCGAACAACTGGGCTGGTTCTATTTCCCCCCAACTCCAGTATAAACACAACGTTTCTCCCAATTCCATCGTTAAACCAAAGCTATCGGACCAACTGGGCCGGTTCTATTTCCCCCCAGCTCCAGTATAAACACAACTTTTTTCCCAATTCCATCGTTAAACCAAAGCTATCCGACCAACTGGGCTGGTTCTATTTCCCCCCAGGTCAAGTACAGTTGAAACACAACGACTCTCTAAATTCTACCGTTAAACCAAAGCTATCCGACCAACTGGGCTGGTTCTATTTCCCCCCAGGTCAAGTACAGTTGAAGCACAACAACTCTCTCAATTCTACCGTTAAACCAAAGCAATCCGACCAACTGGACTGGTTCTATTTCCTCCCAGGTCAAGTACAGTTGAAGCACAACAACTCTCTCAATTCTACCGTTAAACCAAAGCAATCCGACCAACTGGGCTGGTTCTATTTCCTCCCAGGTCAAGTACAGTCGAAACACAACGTCTCTCTCAATTCTACCGTTAAACCAAAGCTATCCGACCAACTGGGCTGGATCTATTTTCCCCCCAGCTCCAGTACAGTATAATCACAACGTCTCTCTAATCCCCACCGTTAAACCAAAGCCATCCGACACACCGGGCTGA
>JAWDGP010000090.1:77500-80000 GCA_033675545.1 Elysia crispata | reverse complement strand
GTGGTGAGTAGGACGTAGGGGTTATTACCCACGCATAGCGTTAGTGGTGAGTAGGACGTAGGGGTTATTACCCACAGGTAGCGTTAGTGTTGAGTAGGACGTAGGGGTTATTACCCACGCATAGCGTGAGTGATGAGTAGGACGTAGGGTTTATTACCCACGCATAGCCTTAGTGGTGAGTAGGACGTAGGGGTTATTACCCACACATAGCGTTATTGGTGAGAAGGAAATAGGGTTATTATTCACACATAGCGTTAGGACGTAGGGGTTATTACCCACACATAGCGTTAGTGGTTAGTAGGACGTAGGGGTTATTACCCACACATAGCGTTATTGGTGAGAAGGAAGTAGGGTTATTATTCACACATAGCGTTAGTGGTTAGTAGGACGTAGGGGTTATTACCCACACATAGCGTTATTGGTGAGAAGGAAGTAGGGTTATTATTCACACATAGCGTTAGTGGTTAGTAGGACGTAGGTTTTATTACCCACACGTAGCGTTAGTGGTGAGTAAGAAGTAGGGGTTATTACCAACACGTAGCGTTAGTGGTGAGTAAGAAGTAGGGGTTATTACCCACACGTAGCGTTATTGGTGAGAAGGAAATAGGGGTTATTACCCACACGTAGCGTTATTGGTGAGTAGGAAGTAGGGGTTATTACCCACACGTAGCGTTAGTGGTGAGTAGGAAGTAGGGGTTATTACCCACACGTAGCGTTAGTGGTGAGTAAGAAGTAGGGGTTATTACCCACACATAGCGTTAGTGGTGAGTAGGAAGTAGGGGTTATTACCCACACGTAGCGTTAGTGGTGAGTAGGAAGTAGGGGTTATTACCCACACGTAGCGTTAGTGGTAAGTAGGAAGTAGGGGTTCCATTCCTGGTTTGAGTTATTGAATGACAGATTCGAATCTTATTTTACGAACCTAAACAACCACCTTGTACAAGATTTTTTTATTTCGTCAATTTTTTTCCGTGGGGGGTGGGTGGGATGAGTAATAAAAAGTTTTGATCTATCCTATAAAATACTGGGTGCTGAAAAGATCGAAGTTGATTTTGACCTCGCTTCAACAAATTCTTTCGACCTAAACTGAAAATCCAGTTGTTATGATCTCCATTGATTTTTTCCTCGTCCCCATTTTTTTCAGATCTCGACCGTATCTTTAATTGACTGCGAGAAGCAAACTGACATTTCCGAGATATCGTGGCGTTACGAGGACAAAGGATACCCATTTTAGCTAAACTGCGCGTTTGCACATTCTATTATTTGGCAGATATGCGCATTTTTCTTCCTTCGACCCCCTCCACCCCAACACACACACACACTCACAGACATCTTTGTATCATATCGATATTTCCAATATATAACTAGAAAATTCTATAACTGGTTGGTTCTGAATTGAAAGAAATTTGTACATTTAGGGTATCTTGAGGTTTGATTTGGGAATTAGCGTACGCGTTCTCGTAATTAAATGAACATAATTATTCAATATCTTACAACTATGTTGAATTCTACCTCTGATATTGAAGTCTTGTTTGATAAAACTGTACGAACCTGTCCATGCTGTAACCCTTTGGCGGAAGTAAATGATTTAGGAAAACAATGGATCCTGTCTTTAATCTTTTTCAATTACGCGTTTGAGTGATTGTCAAATATTTTGCATCCATGCATTGTTCTGACCAAATCCACGGCTTAGCATAATCTCTGCCACTTTCACCGTCTCCCCCCTCTCTTAATCTTCCACTTTACATTTTTAACTTTTTCCTCTTCCGTATAACCCTGTCTTTCCCAAAAAATGTACCCGTCACTAGAGGCTCACCTCTCCACCTCGCCCCCCCCCCCCCCTCCCCCCCCCCACGTTAACTTCCCTTTTCTCCCAAAATGTACCCTAAACCGAGTTCCACTTCCCCAGCCGATACACCCAGTGATTGGAAATTCTTTCCCAAGAGGATCGATTTCACCTATTTGAGTGAGGGGACGTCACTAAGTTAGATTTCATGTCAGACTGGATTACAACCGCTGTTCGAACTGTGAGGGGCATTGATCTGTAACTTCCGTCATCTCATTCTTACATATCGCAACCGATAGATTGCTTGGATCTTGGAATTATTGGTCTCATCCACACACACACACACACTTACACACATACACATATACATACAAATTAAGAAATGCTAGGCTTCAATGATTTTCATCTATAATAAATATTATCAAATATTTTGCATTCACGCATTGTTATGTTTGAGTCCAGGGCTGAGTATAATCTCATTCCGATAGATTGCTCGGATCTTGACATTATGGTCCACTGATCCACATACACACACTTCACCCATATACACATAATATACATACAAATCAAAGAATCCTAGGCATTTATCATTTTGAAATATAATTTTGTTTTGTTTCGTGTCCTGAAAACTGGAAAATCTTTTGATTTTAAGTGAGGCATGTACTAAGCGTTCCTTTACAAACGATTAGGACTTGTCATTGTCATGATTACCGT
>JAWDGP010000090.1:45000-72500 GCA_033675545.1 Elysia crispata | reverse complement strand
AGACTGAGAGCCCTCGCCAAGCCGCCTCGGCTCACGGCAAGACGAGATATCAATTACACGATTTGTTTTAGATTAGACACTTCCACTGCCTCACTTCGTTAGAGTAGGGTGCTACAATTTCGCCATTTCTGATAAAATTTCTTGGTTTTTAGACTGGGAGATTGTGTTTAAGTGTTAGAGTTTTAACTAAAAATTTAATTGGCAATAATATTTCGAGAAATCATTGTGTTGTGGGATTTTTTTTTTTTTTTTGCAATTTTCGAAGGAGAATTTGCTAAAACTGAAATTCAAGGAAAAATAGTTCATTATTCCGTCTGAAACAGACATGCTTAAGTGACATATTTAAGTTTGGTGTTCTAAAAAAAATAATAGAAGAACTGATCATTTACAGTTTAAAAAAATACTTCTCTTCTTATTTCTCAATATTTTCTCTCTTTAAGTTTCTCACGCCGTTCACAACCAACGATATAGTTTCAATATCACTTTTTTTACTATCGATTTTTTTCTGATTCAGACGTTTTAAACAAGATCTGACGATTAGTCGACCAGCCTCGATTACATTCAAGTTTCTCGGTTGAATAGACTCGCCAATCCGCCTCAATTATTCATCTGAGTTGTTTCCACAGACAGAATCAGTTTTCTTTGTTGCATTCTTCATTTCAAGTATCCGATCCTAAACTTTGTTATTCCAACAAAAGTTAAGGAGTAACGTGTTTTGTTGTTGTTATTATTTTTTGCTTTAAAGATTTTTTTAATGTTTTTGAATCAAATGGAAGTTTTTAGTAAAAAGAGGAACACTTTTTGTGAAAGAGAAAAACCAAGTGATTTAGGTTGAATTTTTTAATTTCTATTTTCCTTTAAATACTTTTGGATTCAAAACCTTCAATGCTCTCAAGAAATGTTTCATTCTATCGATGTATATATATATATCTTTTTTTATATAAGGATAGATAAATAGATTGGGGGAAAAAAGGAAGAGACAAAAAGAGAGAGAGAGAGCGATAGAGAAAGAGAGAGAGAGACAGAGAGAGAGAAAGAGAGAGACAGAGACAGAGAGATACAGAGACAGAGAGAAAGAGAGAGAGAGAGAGAGAGAGAGAGAGAGAGACAAAGACAGAGAGAGAGAGACAGAGAGAGAGAGAGAGAGAGAGAGAGAGAGAGAGAGAGAGAGAGAGAGAGAGAGAGAGAGAGAGAGAGAGAGAGATCAGTGTAGGCCTAAACATGATGCAGATTATTTAATTGTCTAGCAGTGTAAAACAAAATTTTGAGTATGAATACGCTTGAAAAATATCAATTTCAGTTTTCTTGAAGGACACCAAATACAAAAATAAAAAAAAAATAACGGTTACCTAAAATACTTTAATCCTAATATTGTTCCAACTACTCACTTACCTTTGATTTATTCAAATTGGATTTTATTACAGAACAAATTCAAGATCAATGATAACTGTTGGATTGATTTTACATTATGGCTTCTTAGTTACAAATCTACACTTGATAAATTACATTACAAGAGGCACATTGAAGCCGTATGAATAGAAATACCCGACAACTTCACAATTGCCTAAAATGTGAATATTTTTCAACAGCAGCAATAGAAGATAACAAACTGACTGCTATATGTAGACAATGGATTGAAACAAATATAATAAAAGCAAGAAACAAACAAAAGGATTTTCAAAATGTCGGAGTACAGGATACACCGGAAGGGCTCTAGCCGGAAGTCACCCCGCGGCGGAAGACGCAGACGACGATCTTCAGTAAGGAGTATGGGATCTTATGGCGCCAAAGACGAGTGAGTTGTCTGTGTATCACCCTGTGTGAAGTTCAGTGTGGTAGTAGTAGTAGTAGTAGTAGTAGTAGTAGTAGTAGTAGTAGTAGTAGTAGTAGTAGTAGTAGTAGTAGTAGTAGTAGTAGTAGTAGTAGTAGTAGTAGTAGTAGTAGTAGTAGTAGTAGTAGTAGTAGTAGTAGCAGCAGCAGTAGCAGTAGCATTAGTAGTAGTAGTAGTAGTAGTAGTAGTAGTAGTAGTAGTAGTAGTAGTAGTAGTAGCAGTAGCAGTAGTAGTAGTAGTAGTAGTAGTAGTAGTAGTAGTAGTAGTAGTAGTAGTAGTAGTAGTAGTAGTAGTAGTAGTAGTAGTAGTAGTAGTAGTAGTAGTAGTAGTAGTCACTTATGTTAACTCTAATCCATGTTAAGCTCTACTCTTATCCAATTAATCTCATTATTGTATAACATAATATGATTTTGAAAAATAGCACAGTAACTATACCGAGGCGGTTTCTAATTATTAATTGCATGCTTTGCGTGAATGGTGTAAATGATCAATGATGAAGTAATTTTTTAAAATTTTATCATAATTAATTATATGTGGAACCTTTGAATGTGGGCAGCGTTTTCTAATATGTGACATCAGCCAATTCTGGACTGTCCAAATTTATTCTAAGATTCGCTGGTTATGAATGCGCGCAAAAAGTGTCCGGAAGTAGTCAGCCTTGCGGTAATTTATTACTACCTATCTATCCTAACATACACGATACGGAATTCTTTCTGAATCTGAATAGATCTGAATTTTGCATTCTTCTTCTTCTTCTTTTTCTTCTTCTTCTTCTTCTTCTTCTTCTTCTTCTTCTTCTTCTTCTTCTTCTTCTTCTTCTTCTTCTTCTTCTTCTTCTTCTTCTTCTTCTTCTTCTTCTTCTTCTTCTTCTTCTTCTTCTTATTATTATTATTATTATTATTATTATTATTATTATTATTATTATTAGTAGTAGTAGTAGTAGTAGTAGTAGTAGTAGTAGTAGTAGTAGTAGTAGTAGTAGTAGTAGTAGTAGTAGTAGTAGTAGTAGTAGTAGTAGTAGTAGTAGTAGTAGTAGTAGAAGTAGTAGTCGTAGTATCATTATCATGATTATTATTGTTGTTGTTATTATTATTATTATTATTATTATTATTATTATTATTATTATTATTATTATTATTATTATTATTATTATTATTACTATTATTATTATTGCTGTTGTTGTTTTTGTTTTTGTTGTTATTATTATCATTTTTCATCATCATCATCATCATCATCGTTTTTACTATTAACATTTTGAAATATGTCAGGAGTGATATAGAGTTTATTCCTACTGGGCTTGAGAAACGTGCATCGCTTTTAAAAACTTGTGTGTTTCTGAGAGAGATGAGTGAGAGAAAGAGAGAGAGAGACAGAGACATGAACATCTTCCACAGAACCACCCACAAGTCCTTACATCTTTCCTTTCACCGCTGAAGGCTTTGCGGTTTTATACGGACTCGTGTGTGTATAAATAGATCAAAGAATTCCCGGAGACCTGATTAGTGCGCATTGATATGACAAGTCACGCAAAAACCGATATAAATCAATCCGCCAGCTCTTCCGAATCCTTGAAACCCAGAGCTATCTAATTTTAATCAATATTTTGTTCAACCAAGTCACGTGAGACGAACAAAGCCAGGTATTTCCAAACATAAGACATTCTGCTTTTCTTTATTTCTTGTGTTTTGTATTTGTATTTCGGGGTGGGATCAATGTTTCAAGTGATTGTTTTTTCTCGTTTTTTTTTCGGGGAAGGTTAATTAAGTGTGGCGTTTCGAGACCAATTTCGAATGGAATGCTAGATCAATAGATCTTAAGAGTGATGAATGCTTGTGAGATATAACCCGTCCACTTATGGGCATACTCAAAGCTTTTGCAGCAGCTGAAATGGGCGTCTGTTGACTAATCAGAAAGGTGGAACCCGAAACTCCAATTTACTGCCCGTAATGTTTACTACTAGTTTGGTTTGTTTGTTTCTTTTTGTTGTTGTTTTTTCATTACCAATTCATCACTGTATATTTTGTCGAATCTTTTTTTTTTCGATTTATCGCCCAATATGTTTATCGATTATTTGTTTGTTTGTTTTTTTTCTCTGTCACTTCCTTTTTCTCTGATGAAAGCGACGAGGAGAGAGAGACAGAGAGACACAGTAAGAGAGACATAGAGAGAGCATTACGTTTACTAGTAGTTTTCTTTTTTTATCCATTCATGGCTTATTACTTTGACAGTTGCCCAATATGTTTAAGAGTCTGTGGGGTTCTTTTATTTTCATCCTTTTTGTTTGTTTGTTTTTATCTCACTCCCTCTTTCTCTGATGAAAGCGACGAGGAGGACCTCCTGAAGATGCTGGAGGAGGAGTACCAGAAAGCCATGGAGAGGAGCAACAGCTCCAAGAGGAGGAAGAGGAGGAAGAGGAGCTCCGAGGATCTTGGGGATGGAGAGAATGATGATGAGGATGATGGGGATGAAGAGGGAGACGAGGATGAGGAGGAAGAAGAAGAAGAGGACATAGACCAGGAGGAGTTGCTGGGGAAGATACAGCACTGCAAAGATCTGATTGAAGGAGTTAAGAGGCAGGTGAGAGGCTGCCAGAAGGGCTGCGAGGATAAGTTTATCCACTTAAATGTGTTAAATGTTTCAATAACTAAAGTGAACTTTCAATAGTGGCTAATCTTGAACCCTTGACCAGAAGTATGAGCATGAGTAGGTCGAGCATGTTGCTTTTGCTAACGACCATCAGTTCTTCAGACTGAAACGAGATCAAGACATTGCTTTGAAATTTAAACTTAGATTAGCTTTCAGAAACATCGGATGATATTACACACAACCTGTCCCTACCTCCTTAAAAATCTCACACCTTTTTGGGCAGGTTTAACGTTTCCTTTCCTCCAAATAGGGTAGAGATGATAGTGCGATACCCCCACAATAACCCACAGACAACACTGCGACTCGAACGTGCGCCATTTTGAATTTCTCCAGATATCGCGGCGCGGTCTAACTTGCGCCTCAAGTGGCTAGAAGTTAAAATTTGGCGCCTTTAACAGTAAAGTTTAAACTCTGTAGGGAAATTTCACTTAGCAATTAAAAATGATTTTCATTGTATTGTTTGATCACCGTATTGTCTCATTGCGTTGTGGTATCGTATCTTCTTTTTTTTTTATCGTCATGCTTTCTCTGGCAAAATGCAGCAAGTTCTAATTGACGGTCATAATAATTTGTTTGCAAGGAGTCTCTGGCATATGGTGGAGATAAGATGTTTTTTTAAGGCCGATATAGCGGCCTCTCGTTTTAGCTTTATCCCTCTTGATGTAAGTCTCTTTTGTAAAGAAAAAAAGAAGGTGGGAAAAGTGGGGAAGCAAAGTTTGGTCATTATCCAAAAATTTGATAAATTGTCGAGACGGCTTTAAAAACTCAACTATGCTTGCAATATAATCATTCAATCAATAAATGATCAAGTAATTATTACTCAATCAATCAAACACGTAACCAAATGATTAAGGAATGGAAAAGAATTCACCAAATAATGAATTAATCCGGAAAAGCATAATTCTATATCTCCCAATCTTTCTAAAGGTTCTTCTGCAATCTCAATATAAAGCTAGCTATAAATTCTCGAAAAAAAATGTCAAAAGGTGCATTGCCTTACGGGTATTCTTGTCATATTTGAACTTACATGATAATAATAAGCGTTTAAAGGAATTTCAAATAGTTTGAGAGTTTACAAAGTTAGCCAGATCTAATTTTTCCTATTATGTTGACGGGAATTATTATGTTACTTGATAATCATATTAACACGCCCTGTGTACAAACAGAGGCAGATATTAACTTACATCTTCTCTCTAATCCACAGGCGTGGGCTATGAACTTTCTAAATCATATTAACACTCCCTACATTGTGTACAAAGTGAGGCAGATATTAACTTACATCTTCTCTCTTATCCACAGGCGTGGGCTATGAACTTTCTGAATCATATTAACACGCCCTGCATTGTGTACAAATAGAGGGAGATATTAACTTACATCTTCTCTCTAATCCACAGGCGTGGGCTATGAACTTTCTGAATCATATTAACACTCCCTGCATTGTGTACAAAGTGAGGGAGATATTAACTTACATCTTCTCTCTAATCCACAGGCGTGGGCTATGAACTTTCTGAATCATATTAACACGCCCTGCATTGTGTACAAATAGAGGGAGATATTAACTTACATCTTCTCTCTTATCCACAGGCGTGGGCTATGAACTTTCTGAATCATATTAACACGCCCTGCATTGTGTACAAATAGAGGGAGATATTAACTTACATCTTCTCTCTAATCCACAGACGTGGGCTATGAACTTTCTAAATCATATTAACACGGCCTGCATTGTGTACAAATAGAGGGAGATATTAACTTACATCATCTCTCTAATCCACAGGCGTGGGCTATGAACTTTCTGAATCATATTAACACGCCCTGCATTGTGTACAAACAGAGGCAGATATTAACTTACATCTTCTCTCTAATCCACAGGCGTGGGCTATGAACTTTCTGAATCATATTAACACGCCCTGCATTGTGTACAAATAGAGGGAGATATTAACTTACATCTTCTCTCTAATCCACAGGCGTGGGCTATGAACTTTCTGAATCATATTAACACGCCCTGTGTACAAACAGAGGGATATATTAACTTGCATCTTCTCTCTAATCCACAGGCGTGGGCTATGAACTTTCTGAATCATATTAACACGCCCTGTGTACAAACAGAGGCAGATATTAACTTACATCTTCTCTCTAATACACAGGCGTGGGCTATGAACTTTCTGAATCATATTAACACGCCCTGTGTACAAACAGAGGGAGATATTAACTAACATCTTCTCTCTAATCCACAGGCGTGGGCTATGAACTTTCTAAATCATATTAACACGCCGTGCACAATGAACAAACAAAGGGAGATAGTAACTTGCATCATTTCTCTAATCCACAGGCGTGGGCTATGAACTTTCTAAATCATATTAACACTCCCTACATTGTGTACAAAGTGAGGGAGATATTAACTTACATCTTCTCTCTAATCCACAGACTTGGGCAATGTCCAAAAAGCTTCAGGTCCAGAAAAGCGCGAGGGCGTATGTGGAAAGATTTGAAGGGAAGTTATCTCGAGGTAAAGGATATCAGCAGAGAGGGAAGGAGGTGAGAGACAAAAGTTGTTTGTTTATTTTTTCGTTTTTAAGTTTAAATATCACTAGCAAAAAAACAACACCTATTGTCCTTATTAAATGTGTATAGGGCGGAGTTTACACGATTAGGTGTTGTTGTTTTTTTCATTTTGAGTAATATATCTTTTATGAAAATGTATTTTTTTTACTTCGAATGAACTTAGAGTTAGGAATGATGCGAAGAGATAGAAGCAGAGGCAGGTACTGAAAGTCAGGGAAAGATGGAGAGTGTAAGAGGGAGTCAGATGGTTTGAGAAATAGAGATACATAGATAGGCAGAGAGAGAGAGAGAGAGAGAGAGAGAGAGAGAGAGAGAGAGAGAGAGAGGGAGAGAGAGAGATTGACAGAAATAAAGAGATGGGTGGATAGACAGAGAGTCAGCAGCGAGACATCTAAGGACTCCTTAAGAGCTAAAGATATAATTTGATCCACTATGACGAGTAGGAGTTTGCGCAGACTTGTGGACAACTATCTGACCAATTATTATTTCTGTCTTGTCTTCCCTCAGCTGATGAAGCGGCTGGAGAGATACAAAGAGGAAGACAGGGATTTAGAGAAGAAAAGAGAGGGACAGAGAGAGAGAGAGAGAGAGAGAGAGAGAGAGAGAGAGAGACAGGGAAACAGTCTTGAGACATCTAAGTGTTCCCAGCTAGCTATAGTCATCATTTATTCTACCATGACAGATAGGAGTTTAGTATCTGACCAATCATCATTTCTCTCTTGTCCTCCCTCAGCTGATGAAGCGGTTGGAGAGATTGATAGGGGCATAGAGGGATTGAGAGAAGTAAAGAGAGGGATAGAGAGAGACAGAGAGAAAGTCTTGAGACACCTAAGTGTTCCCAGCTAGCTATAGACATGAGTTATTCTACTATGACAGATCGGAGTTTTGTGGAGACTTGTGGACGAGTATCTGACCAATTATCATTTCTCTCTTGTCTTTCCTCAGCTGATGAAGCGGCTGGAGAGATCCTGGAACAACTTCACAGCCAGTTTGGTGCCGTGGGAGATGAAGATAAAGAGGATTGAGAGTAAGAGAATAGGGGAAACCGACTAATTCTGTATTTTCCAAATTCTATTTTAAGATCTCTTTAAACCAGAATAATAGCAAAACCTGCGATTCTCGCAAACAATTGCATGCCCTTTTATCTCATCATTGACTATGATAACTGGACAGTCTTTCCTCGTGCCAAACCCTTTATTTTACTTTTTTGGCGTCCTGAAATTACATGAGGTGGCAAACGTATTATATTGTCTATGAAACGTTAAGTCAAAATTTTTAACTTAGATAGAATAAAGAGTATAAGTCAAAGTGTCACCATTGTGTAACAACTCTCTCTGTCTGTCTGACTGTCTGTCTGTCTGTCTGTCTCTCTCTCTCTCTGTCTGTCTCTGTCTGTCTGTCTGTCTGTCTCTCTCTCTCTTTTCCTCTCTCTCTCAAAGGACGTCTCGATGCAACATTTGCGGGTAATCACAGACGATACAGCACGGCCCCTTTTGTTCCCAGATTTTTAGAACCACTTGTGACATAACAGTTTTCTCCCTACCCCCTTGCTCTCTAACCGTGTAGTTAACTGCTTCCTGCAGGTCACTTCGGGTCAGTGGTGGCGTCCTATTTCACCTTCCTGAGATGGTTGCTATGGGTCAGCGTGTGGTTGGCCGCCATGCCGACCTGCTTCATTATCATACCAGAGGTCAGTAAGAGAAAGTGGTGGGCATAATCGATTATTAAATTATCGAATCCAGTTAGTATCGATTCGATTGTGAGTTGTCTGCTATATTACTGATTCTTCGATATTTTTTTTCCTACGATTCTAGTTCGAAAGTCTAGAAATTTTTTTTAAAAAGTGAAAAAAAACCAACTCATAAAGGAAAAAAATGACTACAGTCAATAAAATAGAAGGAAAAAAGTATGTAAAATGTATGTATTGCGTTCTGCACTTTCTTCCAATTCTTAGAATCAATGAGTCAGCATCTATTAGATTAATACCGAGGACACTGGATGTTTAGTCCTTTCTTCTTAACTTTACCTCTTTACCTTGGGTTGGTCAGCGCCGATTCAGCCCTGTCTACCAAATTTACGCTTGGGTTGGACAGCGCTGATTCAGCCCTGTCTACCTAACCTTACGCTTGGGTTGGACAGCGCCGATTCAGCCCTGTCTACCAAATTTACGCTTGGGTTGGACAGCGCTGATTCAGCCCCGTCTACCTAACCTTACGCTTGGGTTGGACAGCGCTGATTCAGCCCCGTCTACCTAACCTTACGCTTGGGTTGGACAGCGCTGATTCAGCCCCGTCTACCTAACCTTACGCTTGGGTTGGACAGCGCTGATTCAGCCCCGTCTACCTAACCTTACGCTTGGGTTGGACAGCGCTGATTCAGCCCCGTCTACCTAACCTTACGCTTGGGTTGGACAGCGCTGATTCAGCCCCGTCTACCTAACCTTACGCTGATTTGGTCAGCCTCTATTTAGTCCTTTATAGATCTTCTTAACTTGACGCTGGGTTGACCAGTCTCGATTTAGCTCTATTTACTTAACTTTACGCTGTTTTGGCCAGCCTGGATTCAACTGTATCTTCTTAACTTTATGCTTGGTTGGCCAGCCTCGATTTAGCTCTATCTTCATAACTTTACGCTGGGTTGGCTACCAATTACAATAAATTGCAAGAAAAAAAAACTAATGAAATTTTCTGAAATCCTACTTGGCTGATACTGGGATCAAACAAGCATCGTGGCTTGACTAGATCCTATCATATCTAATATACAATTCTGACCTCTAGTTCACCATGGTAGTTTGATTTCAATCTTTCCTCTCCTGCCACAGATAGAAAGAGTCGAAACAATGATGGAAACAACAGACGGGTATACGTTAACAGTTTAAAACAATCAAACACTACACACAAAAACCGTTGATGTTTTTTCTGACTTTTATTTGTAGCGAGCCTGTGCGAACATTTCTAAAGCAAAACACCTCAATGCAAAATTATCCACCTTGCAAAGATGGCGCAATGTCATAAATCCAACATGACGGTTGTAGGGTCAGATATCAACAAGTCCATCCCGATACGGTATGAAATTGGTTGGTGTCGATTCCATGCAACAGAAACAGTACTCGGATAATCGAATACCAGACGATCCGTGCTAGCGAGTACCCGCCGGTAATCGGATAACTACCAGAACCGGCCGTAGAGGCCTTTGCCGAATCCGAGTCCGCCATAGCTGACGCTGAAGAGCGGCACGGCGACGACTCCGCCGCCATATTTGCCGTATCCGCCATAACCGTAGCTCATGGGGTGACCGAATCCCATGCCGTAACTCAGCGGCATTCCGTAGCCGTAGTAGAGAGCCTCCGAGCCCAGGGTCAAGGCCGCGACCACCACCAGGGCAGAAATAAACTTATACATCGTCTGGAATGAATAATCGTATATATGAGGGAAAATATAAAAACTTGTATTCGATGCGTAAGCTATACATCGTCTGGAATGAATAATCATATACATGAGGGTAAATATAAATACTTGTATTCGATGTGTAAGCTATAAATTGTCTGGAATGAATAATCATATACATGAGGGTAAATATAAATACTTGTATTCGATGTGTAAGCTATAAATTGTCTGGAATGAATAATCATATACATGAGGGTAAATATAAATACTTGTATTCGATGTGTAAGCTATAAATTGTCTTGAATGAATAATCATATACATGAGGGTAAATATAAATACTTGTATTCAATGCTAAACTTAAAAACATCATCTGGAATAGATGTATTGAGAGACATATACATATATATATATATATATATATATATATATATATATATATATATATATATATATATATATATATATATATATATATATATATATATATAAGGTAAATATAAAAACTTGTATTTGATACGTAACTTTTTTTTTTCTGTAACAATCTAGAAGCAGACCTGATAATCATATATGTAATAATAAAACGTTTTAATCTGTCGAATAGTCTATATAAATCGATAGTAATTAAATTCGACGCGCAACTATATTTTTTCCCGTAACGTACTAGAGGCATTTCTGTAAATTATATGTGTGAAAATACCAAGTATTCATATAATGAATAGTATATCGATAGTACTCATTCCAGTCACTGAGGTGGAAAAGCCAGAGATCGGTTTCAAGATTTTTTTTACAATATTGTGACAAAAAGCGGAGATATTTAATCTTTTATTAATTAAATGAGGTTTAATTTAAATAACTTTCCAAACAAAAAAGAAACAATATGATAATCAAAGTTATCCAAAACCTTGAAAAGAAAAAAAAATAAGAAGATATTTACATATTTTTCCTTCCTGAAGAAATTATTTTTTTTATTTGGTGAGGAGTGGGAAAGCTTACGTAAAGACTATATCTTATTTAAGAGAATCCTGGAATTAAAAAAAATAACCAAACACTTTTCTTTTGATTATCTTGAAGACAATTGCTATGACGTAAACTTGAGATTTTACTGAGAGAATAAAGAGCGATATAACAACACCAAACTGGTCACACTGGCGTAGTGGTTTGCAATTACCTCCAAGGCATAAAAAAATTGTTCGGTTATGATAATTATACTGTCAGTCGCAGATCTCAATAGCTAGGTTGACAATAACAAATTGCTGACAAACCAAATCATATTATGATATTTTTTTTAAACACGTTGTGAAATAGATATCGATACTGATACGATTTCGATTAAAAAAATCGATTTCTTACAACACTGCTTTGTTCAGTTCTTTGAAAAGCCAAAAAGTAACTGACCCACTTAAAGATTGTCAAACTAAATCAGGGATAAAACAGTTATTGATACTTTCAGACCTTTTTGTTTTTCATAAATCGTTTCTGTACAGATCTCTACGGTCCGTTTCGATTGATTTTTATACTCAACACTATATCAAAGAGACTTAGTAATTACAGAATGGCGCAATCAAAATTGGTTTTAACGAGTTATATTTTGTCGCTTCATTAAGTGGCGAGAGAAGGGCTGATGCAGTTGATAAACCAAAGTTTAAGGAAAGCAGCAACGTGGACTTTAAAGAGAAAGAAATCAAAAGGTACACTAGTTTACAAACTGTTTATCAGCCTCCTTTGTTACAATTCCGACAGAAACGCAGAGAGCTATTTTGCCTATTCAATCAGTGATTGATCGTTAGGCAATTATTCTTGATCTGAAAATAACAAGACTTAATCATCACATAAAAAAAACAAGAGCACAGAATTTATCTTGAATGAAGACATTATACGGCTTTGCCAAAAAAAATACAAATAAAAAAATCCATTAACGACGAAACGCGAAAAAGGTTTTTAAAATGTACCGTACACAATAGAAAAAATGGAAGAGGATAGCTTTGATGATAGGGATAGTTTAAAATATACCTTAAATAATAGATAAAATGGAAGAGGATAGCTTTGATGATAGGGATAGTTCAAAATATACCTTAGATAATAGATAAAATGGAAGAGGATAGCTTTGATGATAGGGATAGTTTAAAATATGCCTTAAATAATAGATAAAATGGAAGAGGATAGCTTTGATGATGGGGATAGTTCAAAATATACCTTAGATAATAGATAAAATGGAAGAGGATAGTTTTGATGATGGGGATAGTTCAAAATATACCTTAGATAATGGATAAAATGAAAGACGACAGCTTTGACGAAAAGGGTTAGTTTTATCAAATGGAATCAACGTTCTTTTACTTTGGTGTAATCATTCTTTATAACAAATTATTTTTAAATCTAACGCTTGAAGATAATTTGCTTAGTGGTCATATTGCAAAAAAAAATAATAAACAAATAAATAAAAGAAATGATGTAAATCAAGAAAAAGGAAGCGGGCAGATTTTAAGTGTCAGTTAGAAATTTTATTTTCATTTTTTTTTCGAAGCTCAGTAAAGACAATTAAGAGTTTTTTAATATTTAATTTACGAGTATAGAACCTCCGTAAAAATTTGTTTAAGATGTTATATCGATATAAAAAAGAAATCGTTAAGTATTGCTTTGATTTGTCATGGTGATAGCATTATATCGATTACCAAGAGGTTGAGAGATACTCCGATGCTGTAGTAAAAACCACAAGACATACAATGCAAGGTTTTAAAAAAATGAATATGTAGAGAAAAGATACTTTGTTAAAACGCATTAACATACTATTAAGTTGACATCATTATTTCAAATATATTGATGATATTACAAAAGCATTTTACACAGGAAGTATACATTATTTTTCAATATTTCCACTTGTTCTACGGAATTTGATATGGTTTGATGAGTAAAAAAAAAACTTAAGAGAAAGTTGGCTTTTTTTTTAAAGCTAGATCTATGAACATATTTTAATCGCCTTTTCTAGCTTAAATCTCTATACCTTAATAAAAGAAATCCAAAAAAATTAATATACCTCATTACAAAATTTCTTATAAATAGGTCCATTTCATTTTATGATGAGAACCTTTGCCCTCTTCTAAACTACAAACTAAGTCTAAAACTTTTAGGATCCTCCTACAGCGGACCAGCTCTATCAACACGACACACTGTGAAATCCGCTACATCTTCATACCTGAGTTTAAAAACAAACCTATACCCTCATTGTCCCCATCTAAACTTCAATTCAAACTCCATATTTAACTTCTAAGACCATCCTACAGCTGACCAGCTCTATCGACACAACAACCCGCAAATACTGACCAAGCTGTGGGCTGGTCGCTGGGCCACACTGCTCCGCGTCTCTTCAGGCTTCCGGTGCGAACGGGCGGTAACTCTGGCTCATACGCGACCCTCTTATATACACTAGCTTCCCGCCGTGGCCTTGACCTTGTACCGCCGGGTTCATTTCCGGGTCCGGTCACGTGACTCGAGTGGGAGAAAAAAATCCTAGATGTTTAGTAAGCTGTCTAATCTGGATAATCTATGCATGTTGATATTAGTTTGCTTAAGGGGAAATGATTACGAAATTTGTAATAATAGTAATGATAGTATAAGAGCTTTCGAGACTTAGGAGACGATGTAAGATATAAAAATAACCCTTGAGGTCGTGTGTTAACACTGAGTAGAATTTTAGATCTAGAAGCTTCTAGTTAGTTTCGTAATTGCATGTCACGTGTACAGGTTGGTGTCGATTATGTGGGTATTAGAGAGATGCGCATGTTCGAATGCATCACGGCAAGAAAACACTAGGGGCAGATAAGCGAGGATGTTACGAAAATGTAATGTTGCAATCGCGGAGGAGAAAATAATGGACACCACACTTCTCGCCAACTGACATTGATTGATAGAGGCGCCATAGTTTGACCACAACAAGATCATGACAGAATTTAAAAAATTGATGTCCTCGTCATTACCGTAGACGGTGGATGGAGATTTCATAAAATCCTAGAAAATACTACGATGTAATAACAATCATAGTAGCGGAAATTAGCTAATTCTGTATTTTCCCCAAACTGTTTAAAGATCCTTCTGAACACTTATTAACAAATTATGAGTTCCGTAGAAAATTCCAATGGATGCGTTGTTTTTCATGAATTCTTGTTATTTTTATTTACATGATAATAAGTGATTTAAAGCATCTATTAACAGTTTGGGGTTTTACCAAATGAGCTAACTATTCTTATTGAGTGAAAGCCATGTAGACCAGTCAGGCGGGCAGGAAATATGCCAGCAGTTCATTTCCTTACTCACATCTTTGTTGCTATCCATACCATGGAGGTAATTTTACCCTGTGAGCCATTCTCAAAGGAGCCTTTGACAATATTATAGTCTTAGAACACAAATTTCATTGAAAAGCTTATTTCACTTCATCAATAGTCCTTTATATTGTTTGACGCCCCTTAACTCTCTTTCTCTCTCTCCCTCCACTCTCTTTCTCTCTCTCCGCTCCCTCTCTCTCTTTCCCTCCGCTCCCTCTCTCTCTCTCTCCCTCCGCTCTCTCTTTCTTTCTCTCTCCCTCTGCTCTTTCTCTCCCTCTCTTTCTCTCTCTCTTCCTCCCTCTCTCTCTCTCCCTCCGCTCTCTTTCTCTCTCTCTCCCTCCGCTCTCTTTCTCTCTCTCTCTCTCTCTCTCCCTCTCTTTCTCTCTTTCTTCCTCCCTCCGCTCTCTCTCTTTCTCTTTCTCTCTCTCTCTCTCTCTCTCTCTCTCTCTCTCTCTCTCTCTCTCTCTCTCTCTCTCTCTCTCTTTCAGGCTTGTATGAGTGAGTATTTGTTAAAGATCGGACCCTGGTAGGTTTAACATTCTATTTTTCCCGTTAGAGACACATCAAGCTAAAGTATTATAACTGAACTGCCCTTACAAAACTGCAGCCCAATCTTAGGATTTGAACTCTAAATCCTCCCACTTAACAAGCTGGTGTTCTAGCGACTAAGGTGTATGGCCTCACCTCTCGTCGAACTTCGGCATCCGCTCTCGTTTGCCTGCGAATGTGTCTGTAACTGTGTATGCGCGCATGTCTGTATTCAACTTGTCCCCGAGGGGACAGGGGAAATACTGAGTGGACACGGCGTGAATCGGCTGACCATCTTGTTGCTGGACGTTGAAAGTTATTCCCCGTACAAGGTGAGGGCTGTATTAATAGCTCTAATCAGCGCTCTTCACGGTGAAAACCACTTTTCGTGACCAGGTCAGCCCTGCCAGCTTGTCCTGCCAGCGGCTAGCAGACGGCTATTGGCATGTCTGCCGAAAATCTTCGACAGTTGGCCACAGAGAGGCCTCCGGGGTGTTTGAAAAAATCGGGGGTTTCCGTTTTACCTGTTCAATAATTATGTGTAGACGTGAGGTTTTCTGAATTAAACGAGTCTACTGCAGCAGGCAAAATAATGTCGTTAAAAAGTGAGAATGTTGGGTAGAGAGACACAGACTGTAAGAGAGAGTAAGATATTTTTAAACTTACAATTTAATTTACGTTTATTCTCGGGATTCATGATGTGAATCGAGATTTTACCTATAAGGATTGGAGGGCATGGAAAACAAAAGTAAAGAAAAATATTCTTTCCCAAAGCCTAAACTGGTAAATATAATTTGATTACATAACTTTTATTCTTGATATGAGAGATATTGATTTTTTTTTCAACTGAGCGAGGTTGAAATCTCACTCGGTCAAGTCTTTTAAAGTTATAATTAAGGGTACTTTTTATTATTATTTTCGAGATAACACTTTTTATTTTAAAAAATCTTGATCAAAACCAAACATTTTCAGCAGTTCATATCGAAAGAAACCAGGTCTATAAATAGCTCTACACGCCAAAGTTATAATTAAGCTATACTAAATCACGATATGTCACGAAAACATTAAACGAAACAAAAATCATAATTTCACCTTAAATTCATTCATCTAGGTCAAATAGAATAAAACCAACGGACCTGAAAATTTCAAGCAAATCTTACTAGACGACAAAACAAGTCAAATCTGCTCAACGATTTGCCTCGAGGCTGTGATTAGGCAAACGAGGCGTAGTAATCCATCTGTCAATCATTTTTACTCCCGTCTATCAATTATGGCACTACTTTCTTCCGCTTAGGTATTTTGGTTGCAATATTGCGCCAAGTCGATTTTCATTGGACAGTACGAACTTCAAACCAACCAATGAAAAAGAACACATTTACAACAGTGTAATATTATGACTCATACGTTATTAATACATGTTGTACGCTATATACTCAAATACAATTATGTTTGTGCTATTAAGATGAATTTGTTTGATGCAAATTCAAATTACTTGCTTCCTAATCGTATGACTGGTGACCTAGACTTTACGTTTGGGTTCAATATTTATAATTTTGAACACATGTCTTTGGTCTTTTGCTTTTACTAGTTTTAGAAGCTCTTTTTATAAGGCTTTCTTTCTTCTTTGCATATTTAAAGGGAATTGGCGGTGAATTGTAAAACAAAGAAATGAAACAAAAAATGGCGCTCAGAAACACGTAAACAGCGACAAAGACACAGACTGAAAACAGAATGATGTAGATGAATAACTATCTCTATGTCGATAGACTTATACTTCTATCTATCTGTCTTTCTGTTTATCTGTGTCTCTCTCTATTTGTCTATCAATATATCTAACTATTTATCTATCTATCTATCTATCTATCTACCTACCTATCTATCTATCTTTCTATCTATTTATCTATCTATTTATCTATCTATTTATTTATCTATCTGTCTATCTATCTACCAACCTACCTACCTATCTATCTATTTATCTACCACCTATCTATCTACTTACCTACCTGCCTACCTACCTATCTATCTACTTACCTATCTACCTATCTATCTATCTACCTACCTATCTATCTATCTATCCACCAATCTATATATCTATCTAACTATCTATCTTTCTATCTATCTATCTATCTATCTATCTATCTATCTATCTACCTACCTATGTATCTATCTACCTATCTACCTATATATCTATTTATCTATCTAACTATCTACCTATCTATCTACCTATCTACCTATATATCTATTTATCTATCTAACTATCTACCTATCTATCTATCTATCTACCTATCTATCTATTTATCTATCTATCTATCAAATATATATTTTCATATTTCCCAGCATAGCCGATTGTTGGTCTCAAAATACCCAAAAGTCGCCTTTTTGACAATTTCCCTGGAGCGCCAATATATTTCACTAGAAAATCCCCTTAATATGTTTCCATTTCAACCAACATATCATTATTCACTCTCTCGTCTTATCCCCCTCCCCCCTCCCCCCTCCCCCTCCAGTTGGTTGTGGGCTCCAGGCCCGACCCTGACACCAGGAAACAAGTACCAGAGGAGGATAGAGATGTCGCCGCAGATCTCAAAACTATCTGGAATGCTGAGGTTCGAATCTTACCTCATTTTAGGCTCTTTCCCTTCGATAATTGCTATATACTTATTAATTTATTCATGGTGGTAATATGATTTTCTACTTACTTCATTATTGTTATTAACTTATTTATCTATCTATAAATCCTTTTATTTATTGATTTATTTTTTTACTTATATATCTATGTATTTATTTATTTATTTATTTAGTTATATATCTATGTATTTATTCATTTGTTTCTTTATTTATAGATCTATGTATTTATTTATGTCTTTATTCATCTATGTATTCATTTATTTATTTTTATCCTTTTAGATATTTTTCTTTCTTTTTCGGTTTCCTCATCTTTTCGCTTTTTCCTGTTTTTCACCAGGGCATCGTCCAATACTCGCCTATCTTCTACGGTTACTATGGCAACGCAAACAAGATAGGCCAGAACTATCGGCTGCCCCTGGCGTACCTCGTGACCGGCCTGGCTGCTTTCGCTTTCAGTTTCATCGTGGTGCTCAAGACGTAGGTTTCGATTTGACTGGCAGGAATCTGCTCTTCCATCAGTGGGAGTTCCTTTAAAGGCCTGGAAGTTCTTTGCAATGTTTCATGACAGGCTTGTTATCTCCCCTTCTTCATCTATTTATCTAACTATTTTAATTAAGACTATCTAGTATTTATACATGCTAGGGCCACTACTTTAAACTTTCTTGCCTAGTGTCTTCAAATTAGGTAGGCCTAATTTTAAGAATAAATACCATGCTCCTTAATTGTCCAGCACTGTATTTATATTGTTTTAATTAACAAACAAAAACATATATCTATCTATCCATGTATCTGTCTGTTTATCTATACATCCATCTGCCTATCTATCTATGTACCTACCTTTTTTATCTGTCTATCTATCTATGTACCTACCTTTTTTATCTGCCTATCTATCTATGTACCTACCTTTTTTATCTGCCTATCTATCTATGTACCTACCTTTTTTATCTGCCTATCTATCTATGTACCTACCTTTTTTATCTGCCTATCTATCTATGTACCTACCTTTTTTATCTGCCTATCTATCTATGTACCTACCTTTTTTATCTGCCTATCTATCTATGTACCTACCTTTTTTATCTGCCTATCTATCTATGTACCTACCTTTTTTATCTGCCTATCTATCTATGTACCTACCTTTTTTATCTGTCTATCTATCTGACTTTGACTTTATTTGTCTCTATGCCCCTCTGGATATACATCTCTACTCTGTTAATAATCTATCTGTGAATATGTCTGTCTATGTATCGGTATTTCTATTTATCGATCTATCCATTCTATCTGCCTATCTATCTATCTATCTATCTATTTCTTGATCTATTTATCTATCTTTCTATCTGTCTTTCTAAATATCTATTTGTCTATCTGTATTAATTTACATTTATATACTCATCTTTCCATCTGTTTGTTTATCCATTTATATGCCCCTTTTTCTGTACATTTCTCTATTCATACATCTATCTACCTTCATATCTCCCTATCTATCCAGCTTTTTACTATCTAACTAGTCACATACGTCTCTGCCTATTCATCTATCTAGCTATCTATCTAGCTAGCTATTAAGCTATTTACCTCTAAAAGTAGTTAAATACATATCCATAATCTATCTATCTATATATCAACCTACCTATCTATCCATGTAGCTATCTATCTATTTACCTATCTTACGAGTTACATATATATCCATCTATTTATCATCTACCAATCTATCCATCTATTTATCTATTTAACCATCTACCTACCTATTTCTTTCCCCACATATCCATCTATTTATTTATCTATCCCCGCTACCTATCTACATATCATCCACCTATCTATCTATTTGTCTATCTCCGCCCAGAATGGCTGCCAACTCCAGGCAGAGCCGTGTATCCCAGTCAAGTGACGAGGAATACATCTTCGCCTGGAAGCTCTTCACCGAGTGGGACTACATGATAGCCAGTAACGAGACAGCCACAACAAAACACGCCTCCATCACCACCACCTTCAAGGTGACACGCCCACCATCTATCTATCTATCTATCTATCTACCTTCGCCTGGAAGCTCTTCACCGAGTGGGACTACATGATAGCCAGTAACGAGACAGCCACCACAAAACACGCCTCCATCACCACCACCTTCAAGGTGACACGCCCACCATCTATCTATCTATCTATCTATCTATCTATCTATCTATCTATCTACCTTCGCCTGGAAGCTCTTCACCGAGTGGGACTACATGATAGCCAGTAACGAGACAGCCACAACAAAACACGCCTCCATCACCACCACCTTCAAGGTGACACGCCCACCATCTATCTATCTATCTATCTATCTATCTATCTATCTATCTATCTATCTATCTATCTATCTATCTTCCCCTGGAAGCTCTTCACCGAGTGGGACTACATGATAGCCAGTAACGAGACAGCCACAACAAAACACGCCTCCATCACCACCACCTTCAAGGTGACACGCCCACCATCTATCTATCTCTCTATCTATCTATCTATCTATCTATCTTCCCCTGGAAGCTCTTCACCGAGTGGGACTACATGATAGCCAGTAACGAGACAGCCACCACAAAACACGCCTCCATCACCACCACCTTCAAGGTGACACGCCCACCATCTATCTATCTATCTATCTATCTATCTATCCATCTATCTATCTATCTGGCTATCTATCTATCTATCTTCCCCTGGAAGCTCTTCACCGAGTGGGACTACATGATAGCCAGTAACGAGACAGCCACAACAAAACACGCCTCCATCACCACCACCTTCAAGGTGACACGCCCACCATCTCTCTATCTATCTATCTATCTATCTATCTTCCCCTGGAAGCTCTTCACCGAGTGGGACTACATGATAGCCAGTAACGAGACAGCCACAACAAAACACGCCTCCATCACCACCACCTTCAAGGTGACACGCCCACCATCTATCTATCTATCTATCTATCTATCTATCTATCCATCTATCTATCTATCTGGCTATCTATCTATCTATCTTCCCCTGGAAGCTCTTCACCGAGTGGGACTACATGATAGCCAGTAACGAGACAGCCACAACAAAACACGCCTCCATCACCACCACCTTCAAGGTGACACGCCCACCATCTATCTATCTCTCTATCTATCTATCTATCTATCTATCTATCTATCTATCTATCTATCTATCTATCTACCTTCGCCTGGAAGCTCTTCACCGACTGGGACTACATGATAGCCAGTAACGAGACAGCCACAACAAAACACGCCTCCATCACCACCACCTTCAAGGTGACACGCCCACCATCTATCTATCTCTCTATCTATCTATCTATCTATCTATCTATCTATCTCTCTATCTATCTATCTTCCCCTGGAAGCTCTTCACCGAGTGGGACTACATGATAGCCAGTAACGAGACAGCCACAACAAAACACGCCTCCATCACCACCACCTTCAAGGTGACACGCCCACCATCTATCTATCTATATATCTATCCATCTATCTATCTATCTATCTATCTATCTATCTACCTTCGCCTGGAAGCTCTTCACCGAGTGGGACTACATGATAGCCAGTAACGAGACAGCCACCACAAAACACTCCTCCACCACCACCACCTTCAAGGTGACACGCCCACCATCTATCTATCTATCTATCTATCTATCCATCTATCTATCTATCTGGCTATCTATCTATCTATCTTCGCCTGGAAGCTCTTCACCGAGTGGGACTACATGATAGCCAGTAACGAGACAGCCATCACAAAACACGCGTCAATCACCACCACCTTCAAGGTGACACGCCCACTGAAAACAATGGGCAGTTAATATGGGTAAAAAGGTAGTAGGGTGTGTAAAATGTTTAAAGTAATTTTGGTTATGTGATCAGAATAACCGCTCTTTAAAGAAATCGACTCATTCCATACTATCTTAATCTGTTTTTAGTTCCTTTTAAACGGATTAGAAAGCTGGGGATTTTCGCATTAAGCTCATAATAGTGCACTGCCTTGCGGGAATTTTTAGCCGGGCAGTTATTTAAACCTATATGGTAATGAATGTCTAAAAAAGATCTGTAAATAGATTTGGATTTTACGAAATTAGATATCTATTCCTATTCAAGTAAATAGGTATTTCGCCAATTTATTTAAAGGTCTTTTTAGGAGGCAATGCATTGCTGAAAACAAATAAAAAGTCTGAATATGCACAGTCTTGTGGAAAAACATAGCTGCTTATTTAATAATCTTCATGATAATCTATATTTGAATGGACCTTTAAATAGACTTGAATTTTACACAAAACAGCTGACAAGTTTAGTTTGGATTTGGGAAATTCTAAATCTATTTATAGATTCAGGTTGAGTTCACTGGATTAATTAATCACAAGGCTTGGTAACCTACTTTATGTGGAGCTGATTAGCTCAAGGCACCATGTCCAGTTATGGTTACTACAGATCATGTCCAGTTATGATCATTACAGGCCATGTCCAGTTATGATCATTACAGGCCATGTCCAGTTATGGTTACTACAGATCATGTTCAGTTATGATCATTACAGGCGATGTTCAGTTATAATTACTACAGATCATGTTCAGTTATGATCATTTCAGGCCATGTCCAGTTATGATCATTACAGGCCATGTCAAGTTATGATCATTACAGGCCATGTCCAGTTATGGTTACTACAGATCATGTTCAGTTATGATCATTACAGGCCATGTTCAGTTATGATCATTACAGGCCATGTCCAGTGATGGTCATTGCAGGCCATTTCGGCCTCCGTCAGGAGACTTTGAGTGTATGGTTATCTAATCAATTATTGGTTATCGAGTATTATTATGCTTGCCTATCAATAATGCATTAATTTCATTTTCTCCAAACAGGAATCCATCCTGGAAGAGCAAGAAAAGGCACGAGAAGGCAACAAATACTTGCAGATATTTCTGAGAGTCACCGCCAATGTCATTATTCTCATTCTACTGGGTAAGAGTCATGGCTTGACTGGCTTCTACCAGACCGTCTTTATAATTTACTTATCATGTTTGGAGGCGCTGTCACTGCTAGTGTTATTATTCTTATTCTGTTGGGTAAGAGTCATGGCTTGACTGGCTTCTACCAGACCGTCTTTATAATTTACTTATCATGTTTGGAGGCGCTGTCACTGCTAGTGTTATTATTCTTATTCTGTTGGGTAAGAGTCATGGCTTGACTGGCTTCTACCAGACCGTCTTTATAATTTACTTATCATGTTTGGAAGCGCTGTCACTGCTAGTGTTATTATTCTTATTCTGTTGGGTAAGAGTCATGGCTTGACTGGCTTCTACCAGACCTCATTACAATCTATTTATCGTGGAATGGGACGATGTCACGGCTAGTGTCTGTTTATGTACTATTCCTTGGCCAGAGAGAGAGAGAGAGAGAGAGAGAGACAGAAAGAGAGAAAGACAGACAGACAGACAGACAGAGGAGAGAGAAAGTTTTGTATAACCGGAAGAAAGTAAGAGATAAGAGAAAAGGAAAATTAAATAAGATGCTTGAAGGAGAAGGCGAGAAACGTTGAGAGAGGGAGGGAGGGAGGGAGAGAGAGAGAGACAGAGACAGAGAGAGAGAGAGAGAGAGAGAGACAGAGACAGAGAGAGAGAAAGAGAGAAAGAGAGAGAGACAGAGAGAGGGAGAGACAGAGAGAGAGAGAGAAAGAGACAGAGAGACAGAGACAGAGAGAGAGAGAAAGAGAGAGACAGACAGAGAGAAAGAGAGAAAGAGAGAAAGAGAGAGAGAGACAGAGAGAGAGAGAGACAGACAGGGAGACAGAATGTAAAAGTTTTTGACCGTTTCAGGTTGTGTTTCTGTGTCTTAAGTTCGCTTCTCACGATGCAAATACTTGATTTTTACGGCAAATATGGTCGCAAATAATGTAATACTGGAAACACTTCTAACAGCTCATTTAGTTCCCACTTTGACTGGATCTGCGATTTTGAAAATTGGTTCTTTGTTTGATTTAATAAGTGATTTTAGAAATCGATTCTTACTTTGATCGAATCAGAGATTTTTTAAAAATCAATAGAGCAACCACTTTTAGTCAAGTCTAAATCCACCTTTGGTCGATTAATAAAGGAAGTCTACTCGTTCTTGATTTTCCCAATCTGTTTTTACATCGTTTTAAACGCTTATTAGAAAGCTGTGAATTTTCGCATTAAGTGTATATTAAAAGTGCACTGCCTTGCGGGAATTCTTAGCCGCGCAGTTATTTTAACCTACATAATAATGAATGTTTTAAAAAATCTGTAAATAGATTTGGATTTTACAAAATTGTTACTGAACTTTTCTTGTTTCCCCTCAGCAACGAGCACTTACATCATACAGCTATTCGTGGAGAGGTCGCGACAGCTGGAGGTCAACAAACGAAATGACCCAAACTTCGAGCCTGCCTTTTGGGACGCCAATGAGGTGACATTCTCTCAGGCGTGTGTACACGCCATAGATTTTATTTACAGTAAACCGTCATTGGCAAAGAATAGAGGAAGTCGGCTAACTCTGTACTGACCCATTCTGTTTTTAGACCCTTTTAAGCGGTTATAATAAAAGTAGCTGTTAATTTTCGCATTAAGAGATAAATGCGAACTGCTTTGCGGAAATTTTTAGCCGTAAGTTATTAAAACCTACAAGATAATGAATGTTCAAAAAAAAAAAAAAAAAGAACAAAATAGTTTTGTAACAAATAGTTCTAACCTGAAGAAATTTGACCTATGATTCGTCATTTTTACGAAAAGTAACCCTTCCACCCCAAAAGAAAAATTGTTTGTGTTGGATGCCTTTGGGCATCATTGTACATGCGCTTGAACATCGCATTTTGTGCACAGAACTTTAGTTTTTTCCCATGATGGCAACACCTTTCTAATGTTGGGTCCAACCTCAAATGATGGTTAAAACACCACCAGTTCTCGTTTCAGAGGGAACTCTTTTTGTACCAGACTTCTCTCTTCCAGACTTTGGCCTCCTTAGAGCCCTATCTTGCTTGTACCGCTTGAGGTACACGTGGACAATGTCCCGCTTGAGGTACACGTGGACAATGTCTCGCTTGAAGTACACGTGGACAATGTACCGCTTGAGGTACACGTAGACAATGTACCGCTTGAGGTACACGTGGACAATGTCCCGCTTGAGGTACACGTGGACAATGTCCCGCTTGAGGTACACGTGGACAATGTACCGCTTGAGGTAAACGTAGACAATGTACCGCTTGAGGTACACGTGGACAATGTACCGCTTGAGGTACACGTAGACAATATACCGCTTGAGGTACACGTGGACAATATACCGCTTGAGGTACACGTGGACAATGTCCCGCTTGAGGTACACGTGGACAATGTACCGCTTGAGGTACACGTGGACAATGTCCCGCTTGAGGTACACGTGGACAATGTACCGCTTGAGGTACACGTGGACAATGTCCCGCTTGAGGTACACGTGGAAAATGGACCGCTTGAATTTCAAGCGGTCCATCGGATCAGAACTGGATTCTCCAGATTTTATGTAGAGTCGCCAACCATTCTGCGCAGCTGAATTAAAAAAAAATATCCCACAGTGGCTGAGACCACATTGTCATTAGAGCGATGAATATAAAATTAATGTCAGTGTTGATGATGTCATCTTCTTCAACCAGCTGAATTGTTTCACGCGGTGTCATGAGTCTAGACGCATACATAGACATTGAGTCCAGTCAAACCTTCTTTTTAATCATAAATTTTCTAAATGATCTAGATCGACACTCCCGGCAGCTTACTACAACTAGTTCAAACATTGCAAATCTCTGTTTCAACACTATCAGCTAAGTCATAAGACTATGTGCTGTAACACTACACAGTGCTCTATCACTACTAGCGACCTACATGCGGGAAGTTTCTTTAACAGATAGTAAAAAAAAATTCTACTAACCAAATTTTCTAAAAAGTATTTTTAAAGCATTGTTCATACGTTGAACTTTATTTCTATATGCAAGTTTTAATAAAAGAAAATCATTAAAAAGAAAATACAGGCTTCCTTCCTTGGACCTTGTGCTTTGAATCTTTTATCTGAGTCATTCCTCTTGGAATCAACAAAACTGGGGTGTTTCATAATAAGAATGGGAAATCTCTGATGTATAAAAAAAAGCGGCACCTTTTTTTTTTCAAAGAAACTATTTATATATAAGAATGGGATTCAAAGTATTTGCTGAGACCGCGTTTTTGTTGCGTACTATAGATCGGAATTCCCTGTTTTTTCTCCAGTTGACAATGACAATGTCTAAATGATCAATCATGTTATTTTACTCCTGCAGCTGACAGTAATCATGACTCTCATCTCGACAATCTTCCCCAACATCCTGGACCTGATCAGCCTGATGGAGAAATATCACCCCAGGACCAGCCTCAGACTCATGCTGGCCCGGTGAGAGACTGGGAGGGAGGGGGGATGGGAGAAGAGTAAAGAGAAGTTGGGTGGCTTTTGATTGGGACAGGAAAACAGCCAGATAGAGAGTGAGAGAGAGAGAAAGAGGAAGAGGGAGGAACAGAGAAAGAGAGATAAAAAGAGGATGGGAAAGAAATAAAGAAAGAGAGACAGACAGACTGACAGACAGAAAGACAGACAGGCAGACAGTCAGAAGAAAAATCGTGAGCTGCATTTGATTGTAGAATAATGGTCATTAGTATAATTCTTTCTCTACAGTCTATCTATTATATCTCTAGACCTGCCTCTTCCAGACAATCTCTTTAATTTGTTTCTCTGTCTTTTGATTCCTCTTTTGCACGTTAACATTGCCCAATAGTAAATTATCCGGCTTTGTATCCCCCCAGAATCTTCGTGTTGAACCTTCTCAATCTCTACACTCTGTTTATCGCTCTCTACAATAAACAGAATGACCTGGTGAGTCTCCCATCTTGCTCTATATAAATGTCTCCGGCATCCTTATTTAGTTGCTTTAAAAGGAAATCTTTATGTTTAAAGCTTATCAGCCCCTATACCCTTTTAATTGCTCTCTACAACAAACTGAACGATCTGGTAAGTCTCCCATCTTGCTCTGTATAAATTTCTCCGACATCCTTATTTAGTTGCTTTAAAAGGAAATCTTTATAAAAAAGTACGCATATTCTTAATTTTATGTTTAAAGCTTCTCAACCTCTTCAGCCTGTTCATTGCACTCTACAACAATCAGAACGATCTTGTGAGTCTACCATCTTGCTCTATATAAACGTCTCCGGAATCCTTATTTACATGCTTTAAATACAAACCATTTAAATTATACATGTTCTTGGCTTTATCTATAAAGCACTTTGCAGGTAAAAGATAATCTATCATGTTAAAAAAACCTTTTTGTAATGAATTTCGAATACCTCGATTTATTTGTTGTAGAACATAAGCGGCTTGTATTGTCGGGACAGCTTGCTGCATCGCTTACACTGCATATCACAAGTTAATGAGGACACAGATATACCTATTGGGCAAATACGTCACCTTTTCTGTCCTTTCGTTTCTGTGGTCTCTATGGTCGTCGGCCATATTAGTTTTGGTCACAACAAACTTTCCTTTACATGACAACTAGCTTAAAACGGGTACCCTTCCAGAATTTTTCCTGGTCCATATAAACATAAAAAAGTG
>JAWDGP010000090.1:35000-40000 GCA_033675545.1 Elysia crispata | reverse complement strand
AATATAGCCGACACACTACTAGAGCTTTATACAGTTTGCCTTGTCATACGCAGCCTTCGGACTCACCACACACTCTGACATTGCAAGATCTTTTTTTTTTTTCTTCTTCTCAACTTGGCTTGCCATGACGACTGGTCCAGGAGGTATTCAAGCTAACTGTCACCGACTTGGTATTCGTCGTGGGTCAAATCCTACTGATCGACGTGTTCAGAACGTACTTCATCAAGTACGCGAACAGCTTGTGTTGCTGGGACATGGAGAAAACGTTTGTGAGTACATTAAGTAAGGCTCTGTAATGGACTTAAGAGACGTTAAACAAGTGAAAAGTACTGCTGTTTCATCTGGTCTTGTTGTAAGTACGCGAAACAACTTGTGTTGCTGGGACATGGAGAAAACGTTTGTGAGCTGCTTTTAGATTTATTGTTTATTTGTTTTATTACATTCAATAAGGTTCTGTAATGGATTTAGAGGACGTTGAATAATTGAGAAGTACTACCTTATCATCTGGTCTTTCTGCAAGTACGTGAATAATAATAAGTTGTGTTGCTAGGGCATGAATAAAACGTTTGTGAGCAGCTTTTTTTAGATTTACTATATGAAATGAGGCTCTGTAACTAACTTAGGGGACGTTGAGCAAGTGAAAAGTACTGCTTTACCATCTGGTCTTTCTGTAGATACGTGAACAATAAAAAATTGTGTTGCTGGGGCATGGAAAAACCGTTTGTAAGCAGCTTTTTTTAGATTTATTGTTGTTGTTTTTTTTTTAAATCATTATACGAAATGAGACTTAGGGGACGTTGAAAAAGTGAGAAGAAATACTCCACCATCTGGTCTTTCTGTAGATACGTGAACAATAAAAAATTGTGTTGCTGGGGCATGGAAAAACCGTTTGTAAGCAGCTTTTTAAATTCATGGTTTTTTTTAATTATTACATTGAATGAGGCTCTGTGATAGACTTTGGGGACGTTAAATAAGACAGAAATACTAAATTATCATCAGGTCTTTCTGTAAGAAAGTAAGCAAATTGTGTTGCTGAGACGTGGAAAAAACGTTTGTGGGCAGCTTTTAGATTTTATGTTTCTTTGTATCATTGCCTTGTGTAAGGCTCTGTAATGAACTTAGAGGACGTTAAACAAGAGAGAAATACTACTGAATCATCAGGACTTTCTGTAAAAAAGAAAACAAATTGTGTTGCTAGGACATGGAAAAAAATGTCAGTGAGCTGCTTTTAGAGTTATTGTTTCTTTGAAACAATTCCTTGTGTAAGGCTCTGTAATGGACTTAGAGGACGTTAAACAAGTAAAAAGTACCTCTGCATTTTCTGGTCTTTCTGCAAGAGTAATTCTTAATAATGTATCCTAGTCAATTGGTCCTTAATCTAGTCATAGACTTTCAAATCGCATTCCTACTATGAAAAGTCAGCCGTCTTTGATTTTTTTTTCAGATATCAAAATGATTTAAGGAGATGAGAAGCGAAAAGTTCTTTCTTTTTTTTTTTTTTTGGGGGGGGGGGAGGGGTGGGGGGGGGGTAAAATTCAAATTGTTAAGCTTTAATCCATTTTTTAAATGTACAAAATAGCATAGATTTGAAGCATTATTGCAATTTTTATCCTTTATCCTAGGATCGGAAAGTTTTAAAATACTCTTCGCGTTTCCGTGCTGTGTATTTTTACAAAACTGTTTTTATGTCATCATTGCTGTTTGCCAGCCCGAATATCCAGACTTCAAAACAGCGGAGAATTTGCTGCATTTGATCAGCAACCAGGGGACAATCTGGTACGGAGCGAGTTTCTATCTTTCATCTGATTTTTTTTAGTGATCTAGTTTTAAAAATGATCTGATCTTTTTAGGGTTCTAGTTTTAATAATGATTTGATTTTAATGGTCTAGTTTAAACAATGATCTGATTTTTAATGGCCTAGTTTTAACAAGCAAATTTAAAGCATGAATTCTGTTTTGAAGACAAATTGACTGCATGTAAAAGATAGGTCTTAAAATAGCTTGTTAAGTACGTAACATCACTCTAGCATACGAAGAAATCAATTTTTTTTTGTGTAACTCAGAGTAACAATTTTTTTTTTATCTAAACTACCATTTTTGTTTCGGTTTAATCTTTTTGTTTTGTTTTTTTTTTTGTTTTTTACTTTTGACTTTTCATTATGTTGTCTCTCAATAGTAGATATGGAGAAACAAAGAACCCAAATAACGGTCACTGCTGTATTGAATCACAATTAAATCCATTATTTAATTATTTCCCTTTAAATTTAAATCTCTTGATTTCTTTGCAGAGACTTTTACTTCCACTTAATTGATGTTTCTTTTTCATGCAAAAAACAGAAAAGCAAAAAAAAAAAAAATTACTAACTTCTGTAACTATAAACACCTATAATCAACAGCACATCTTGTCCCCTCTCTCTCCCCATCCTCCTTCCCCCTCCCCCCCTCCCCCCCTCCCTTTCACCCCAGGCTGGGATCTTTCTTCGCCCCTGGCCTCCCCTTTCTGAACCTCCTCAAGCTGCTGATTCTGGTCTACCTGAGATGCTGGGTGGTGCTCACCTACAACGCTCCTCAAGAGAGGATCTTCAGGGCGTCACGGTACGTCATCACGTCACGTCAATATAACGCTGTTTCTGATAGCTTTCAGTACGTCTTGACGTCAGTGTGACGCTGTTTGTGATAGATGTTCCTCCGCGAGTTAGTGAAAGTATAATAGTTGGTTATATCTTGTCTACCTGAGATGCTGGGTGGTGCTCACCTACAACGCTCCTCAAGAGAGGATCTTCAGGGCGTCACGGTACGTCATCACGTCAGTATGACGCTGTTTCTGATAGCTTTCGGTACGTCTTGACGTCAGTGTGACGCTGTTTCTGATAGCTTTCGGTACGTCTTGACGTCAGTGTGACGCTGTTTCTGATAGCTTTCGGTACGTCTTGACGTCAGTGTGACGCTGTTTCTGATAGCTTTCGGTACGTCTTGACGTCAGTGTGACGCTGTTTCTCCGAGAGTTAGAGAGGGTATAGTAGTTGGTCACATCTTGTCTCATCTACAAAGATACTCAGGAGAAGATCTTCAGGGCGTCACGGTACGTCATCACATCAATATGAAGCTGTTTCTGATAGCTTTCGGTACGTCTTGACGTCAGTGTGACGCTGTTTCTGATAGCTTTCGGTACGTCTTAACGTCAGTGTGACGCTGTTTCCCCGAGAGTCAGGGAAGGTAAAGTTGTCGGTCATATTTTGTCTCACCTCAGGAGAGCGTCTTCCGGGCTTGACGGTACGTCATGACGTCAGTATGACACTGTTTCTGATAACTGTTCCTCCGAGAGTTAGGAAAGGTAAAGTTGTCGGTCATGTTTTGTCTCACCTCAGGAGAGCGTCTTCCGGGCTTGACGGTACGTCATGACGTCAGTATGACACTGTTTCTGATAGCTGTTCCTCCGAGAGTCAGGGAAGGTATAGTGGTTGGTCATATCTTGTCTCACCTCAAGAGAGCGTCTTCCGGGCTATATGGTACGTCATGGCGCCAGTATGACACTGTTTCTGATAGCTGTTCCTCCGAGAGTCAGGGAAGGTATAGTGGTTGGTCATATCTTGTCTCACCTCAGGAGAGCGTCTTCCGGGCTTGACGGTACGTCATGACGTCAGTATGACACTGTTTCTGATAACTGTTCCTCCGAGAGTTAGGAAAGGTAAAGTTGTCGGTCATGTTTTGTCTCACCTGTAACAGCTCTCAGGAGAGGATCTTCCGGGCTTGACGGTACGTCATAACGTCAATCTGACGCTCTTTCTGATACCTCTTCCTCCGAGAGTTAGGGAAGGTATGTCGGTTGGTCAAATTCTGTCTGGGAGTCTTTGTAAAGCGCTAAAAGTTGATGGATTTTACGTTGTCTAACACGTGCATTTTTATTTATTTTTGCAACTATGTAAGTTTTTGCACCCATTTTTACTCATTATTGATAAAATACAGTTATATCTTGCTATTGTGGGCCACTGATGGATTTTATTGGCCAACCTTGCGCTTCAGTCGAAGGCCGTATCACGGTGTCAAGAAATAGTTATTTATTCCCAATTAAAGGCCTAAAGTAACTTAGGATAATCTTGGTTTTTTTTTTTATGAGGGATTACGTTAAATTCAGTGTTTTGCTTTTGTTTTGTTTTGTTTTTTGTCTTTTTTTTATCATGAGATTATGATTTGTCTCTAATATTTCTGTGATATCTCAATTTTTCTCCTTGTTGCTATTGTTTCAGGTCCAACAACTTCTACTTCTCGCTGCTCCTCATCATGTTGTTTCTCTGCATGTTACCTCCCCTGTTTGCCATTGTTGCTGTGGAACCGTCTCCATACTGCGGACCTTTCAGGTACGGTGATTTCCCTCTGAGCTTTTTTTAGACTAGTCTTTACGTCATAATAATAATTTGTTGCTTCGTTTCAGCTATCTCACCTTTACGTGGAAACAGCGACAGTATATAATACCATATTATATCATGAAGATATTTTGTAACTATTGGTAACGTTTAGTTTATTACATAATATTTTTATAGTTTCCTGTCGTCATAAATGAATATATTTCAAAGATGAGTGTTTTTTTACCTAAATATTTTTGCATTTGTCGTTCATATAATTCCAGAAATGAGTATGTTTAGACTCTCAAAGATAAATTACAATGGTGCTATATGATAAGTTCAAAATTTTTGGTATCTATTGATTAACTTTATCTTTTTTTTTTTTTTGCATATTAATTTGCTTTCGCTTTTCTTGTCATAAATGAATATATTTCTAAGAGACGTCTTTTTCTACCTATGAATCATGGCACTTGTCGATCATGTTATTCCATAAATGAGGATATCAAGATGCTTAAAGATAAATTACAATAGTTAGACAGTAGGTCATTATTCACCCTGAACTGTGTGGCCGATAAACGTTTATGTGGAATAATGTAGTGAATGTCCTGATCTGTCAACCACCCAACCACTAACAAGAGTGTACCAACTCATAGTGATG
>JAWDGP010000090.1:17500-27500 GCA_033675545.1 Elysia crispata | reverse complement strand
AAGCGACTCTGACACAGAAACGACGGCGTCTGTTTCCGTAAATAGACCGACGCGCCAAAATGGTAGATCGGCGTCTTCCGGTGATCAGCAGGGCAAGGGAGTTGGAAGGTTTAAGGAAAGAACCACGAAAGCTGAGATTCATAACGTGTTATCTAGGAGAGGAGTTGATGGCAGGCGGGCAGCGGGAAGAGACCGTGATATACCGGGTTCCTCTAACAGGGAACAGAGGAATGTTCCAGGCGGTGTGAACAAAACACAGGGAACTGTGGGAAACAAAGCAAAGAAGCCGCTGCTACGGCGCGTTAGCTCCTCGTCGGTGGTTGATGAAAACGGTCACCTTAAACCGTATGATGACAATGACGACGACGACGATGATGATGATGATGATGATGAAGATGATGACGATGAGGATGATATCAGCGAAGCATCTTCTGTCTATGATGAAGATGTTAAGAGAGGTGATGATGATGACGACGAAGAAAACAAAGGCAGTCATGACGATGACGATGACGATGTCAATGACGATGAGGTTGCCACACCTACCGACGATGACAGAAGTGTACACAGCGAATTTTCTGAAGAACCTGACATGGAGCGATTATCCGATAATGAAGACGATGACGACGTCGATGATGTGGGTAACTCTGACGAAAACGACGAGAAGGCGTTACGACGAGGCAACCCAAGAATTTCTGCAACTCAGCACCAAAAATCTGTGTCAGCAAAAAATAGAAACACGGAAAAAAGTAAAACAAAGGAAACTTCCAACAAAAATTCTGACTTCCATTTAAGGAAACAAATTGAACGCAAAATTCCCACTGCACAAATAGAAATCATTGACGAGTCAACTCCGGCAAAACTAGCGAAAATCGGGAAATCCAGAAATAACCAAATATTTCAACAGCCGCGGAAATCCCGCGAAAACTCACCTCCGCGAGATAAAAACGGCGAAGAAAAAGAAAGAGAAAAACGTAATGCAGGACCAGAAAATGACGGTCGTTCAAAATACCCAGGACATCAAAACTCTAAAACTCGGGGCCAAGTAAATGTGGGAAAGAAAAAGGGCGGGGGTAATAATGTAGACCCGAAAAAGGGTAATAGGGTTCATGAGAAGCTGAGAAGAACTTTCTCCCAGAGTTCCTCTAACGGACAAGTCCCAACGATAACTGTGGAGGATTTTAGCGGGAATTCTAGCTCCGTATCTCCCGAAGTTCAACAGTCGCCGGAAGTGAGTAACGGTACTCCTTCCGGTATGAAAAGCCAAAACTGGCGAGAAAATAACGGCGCCTCTGTAGGTAATAGAATTACAGAAAAGAAAACAAAGCTTGAAGTTGCCAAAGAGGGGAAAGATCAGGACAATAAACCATCCTGGCTTAAAATGAAACTGAGGCCTGTCAGTAAAGAAAAGAAACCAAATACTCCTCCACAATCAAACAGCGACGCACTGCTTCCTGGCAATAGCAAGGGCAAAAGTGCTAAAGGAGGAGAATCTGCGTCTGCTAATAATATTCCAGAAGGCTCTATAAAGGCAGAATCAGACGGCAGCCGGGCTAGTACGAGCAACGGTTTGATAACCGCTGTTTCCAATTCAGATCCGGATCAAGCTCAGAACGCATTAACGAATGAGAATGATAGTTCAGTAACGGAAGTGAGAGACCGGGCTATTTCTCATCAGATTGACAATGGCGAAGCTAGAAGGAAGAATAAAGATTTACCCATTGACCAAAAGAATGGCATGAGCAAGGCTGCGGTGAAGAGTAAAGATAAGCCCTTCACTCAAAAAGATGCAGCCGACAGCGAAGTGGTGAGAAAGGGAGATAAGATCCGCGATAAGTTAGATTCTCCAGAAGTTTCTAACAGGCCAGATCAGCAACCTAACAGCAAAACGAAAGCTTTGGGTTTATTGAAATCTAAAATTAAATCAAATGTCAAAAATAGTGCGAAGGATAAGCAAGAGACTCAAGTTTCTGACCCAAAACCATCAGAGAAAGCCACAAACTCCCCGTCAAATCCAGGAAGTAGTAAAGTTAACGAATACGATCACAGAAAAACTGAGTCTTCGCACAATGAGAGAAGCAAAGCCAACCTTGAGAAATCGAAAGTTAGCTCCAGTGGTCCTCCTGTAATCCCAAAAAATAACCTCAAACCGAATGGCAATCAACCAAGCAGCACAGCTGGGGAACCGTCCGACACGACGGCTGTTTTCACGTTCGATGAACCAGTATTTCTGAGCGCTCCTTCTGGAAACAATTCACCGGATATTCCCGCAAATTTCGGTCGATTTCGTTCGGACCGTCCAAGTCTGGCTAACATCTACGCCGATGCAGACGAGAACACTCAAAATGGCGGCGGCGTTTCCAGTGACGTCATACCCACCGACCAATCCGAAAGCGGAAGAGAAGACTCCGCTGACGAGGACCGGAAATCCCCGCTCAGCAGAAGACGTCAGAGGGTTTTCACTGGAAATGGTAATAATTTTCGTCGCCTAAGTTCAAGCACACCCGTCCAGCATAGAGAAACTAGCGCCCTTCCCAATGGGCAGCGGTTCACAGTTTTGGCCATCACAAATGGCGACTTGCACCTGGAGGCGACAGATGAAGACGACTGAGAGACACGCATCTTCCACAATGTTACTCTAAATCATGTGATATGTTGGGCAGTGGTTTCCACACGAGGTTTCATAAAATGCAATCAGGCCAAGTCACCGAAATAAACAAATTTTTGCAGTAAGTGTAAGAGTGAGTTATATCATTTACTTATTTGCCAGAGTTAGGACAGTTACATATTTTTGTTGTGTAGACCTTTAGGCTAAATTATAAATTATACTTATAATTGTTCTGAGTACAATTCTGTCCTAGTTATGCCCAAAAGTTAAAAGGGACAGATCGCTATCACTCAAACATGCAAAAGTTTGGTCACTTTGGTGACTTGGCCTGTATTTTAGAAAGCCTCGTTTCCACGGCATAAGCCACAATCCGGGAAATAAACAAATTCTGTGCTTTCCGAATCTCTTTCAAGATCTTTACAAACGTTTATTTGAAGGCAATGAACTCTCGCAAAAAAAGTGCTTAAATGTGCACTGTAAGCTTGCGGGAATTATAACTGCGCATTTATTTTAACCTACATGATAATGCATGTTAAAAATGATTTATTAATAGATTTGGATTTTATAAAATTAGCTAACTTTTCTTATTACCTTAAGTTGGACAATGATTGTCACTCCAGTGACAAGCAGGAACTTTGGGTTCTAGGACATTCGTCAGCTTCTCTGCTATCTTGTGAGTGGATCTCCATGTAATTAAGTGGTGGCGGTGTGTGTGTGTGTATTTTTTACACAATTCTTAAAGGGACCTAAAATAAAGTTACCAAGAGATAGTCCATGTTCAAATTATACCCACAAATATTTTTCCCCTTTTGAAATGTTTGTCGGTTGCTATGGTAATGGCCGCCATGTTGAATTCTTTAATCCATTTTTAAAACCTGAAGGCTCCTACATTTTTTTTTTACCAAATCCATTCAAACTTTGTGAGCTGTTAGCTGAGAATTTTTTTAAAAAATGTTGTAGCAGTATTTGTAACAATTAGTTAATTTTGAAGTTAGGCCCCTTTTTGTAATATTTAGCAAGGGCCATAACCAATACAACTCAAATTTTAGTCAAAACCTCACAATAACTTTCTTATAAAAAAAAAAAACGAAACAAACAAACGATTCTTTACAAAGCGGTAAACGGTCTGAGACCAAAATAGGTGGAGAGAAGTTAGCCTTTGACCAAGAGTCACTCGTGAGGGGGGGCAATTATGGCTTTCTCGAACAGCTTCTTCTATAAATTACCTACATTTCTTAGGTTGAGTAAAATACAGTGGCTGGTATTGTACTTCCAATAATACTTTGTAAACTTGTATTGAAATGAAGTTATAGTTTATATGAGTTATTGTTTTTAATACTGAGGCACCACATGAACAGAGTTTTCAAAGTTGGAGAGACAAATCTCTGCTCTTGTGGAGAGGCGGCAGAAACGGCTGAACATGTGCTACAGAACTGCCAAACATATGACGCCCTCCGACAGTCCATATGGAATGAGGCTGTGGACATGACCACCAAACTTTATGGACCCCCTCATGAGTTGGAGAGAACGGCAGCCTTCATTGCCAAGGCCGGGATTGCAGTTTGATACCCAAAGCATCCAAGAACAAGAAGAAGAAGAAGAAGAAGAAGAAGAAGAATTTGTTGTAACTACAACAAAACGGGTAAAGAGGGAAGTGGAAAAAAAGTTGTTTAAGGATATTGTATTCGGGTTTATTCTATTTCTTGTCGGGGCAGATACGTAAAGCATAGAGTGGAACTGGTTATATCTAAGGTTGGAGAAAAAATATCCAAACGAGATAAAAAAAAATTATTCTGTTAAAATAATAAACTATGGTTAAAACTATACAATTTTGACTTTTTTTGAAACCTCATGGCAAAAAAGCTAAAAAAAAAGGATTGTTTGAAAGGATTGATCACAGTCCTTCATAACCTGCGTAAGTTAAAAGATTTCAAGAAACTGAACGTGGACGCTACTACTGTATAAACCACGCAAATTCTAGAAAAGTTAAGGCAGTTTGCAGTTTGAGGTTAAAACAGGCTCCTGATACGGCTGTCAAGTTTGAAAATTGGTTTCAATTCGATAGTCTTTGACAGACAGAAAGACTAACAGACAGACAGATATACAAACAGATAGGTAATAATAGAGAAGCATTAACAGAGAGATAGAGGAACCGAGGGAAGAAAGAAGTGAGTCAGATAGTAAGAAGGAATATCACAATGCGTCATGAGGAGAAAAAATCATGCGGCTAGAATGACAGAGAGGCAGTAAGATGGGGGGAGGGGAGAGAAAGAGAGAGAGAGAGAGAGGGGGGGGGGAGGGAGAGAGACAGAGGGAGACAGAGACAGACAGACAGACAGACAGACAGACAGACAGATAGACAGACAGAGAGAGAGAGAGAGAAGGAGACAGACACAGACAGACAAACAAGATACAGAGAGAGAAAGATAGAGAGAGGATGAGAGACAGACAGACAGACAGACAGACAGAGACATGCAGGACAAAAATTTTAAAAACTAAAACATATTGAAACCAATGATAACGAAACAGCAAGATAAAGAAAGCAGGAGATTGCGTATTATATTCAAATGCTCTATTTTTTTTTTATAGAAGAATAAGCTTTGAAAACAATGACTAAAGATAAAAAAAAAAAACCAAAGGACTTGAGATAACATACGGATCACGACGATGTTAGTAACATTGTCTATTATTAGTAACATGCCATCATGAGTGTCAACAATCGAGAGACGGCGCGTGTCTTCACCACACGATACTCATGACGTTTCATGTTAGAAATTTGACACCGGTTGATACGATAGTGTGAAATCTGGCTCTGTCTGGTTCTCGCATTTTTGGGGCTATGTTTGTCTTACTGAATATCTCTCTCTCTCTCTCTCTCTCTCTCTCTCTCTCTCTCTCTCTCTCTCTCTCTCTCTCTCTCTCTCTCTCTCTCTCTCTCTCTCTCATCTCTTCTCTTTCCCCTTTGTCTGTCTGTTTGTCTTTGTCTCTGTCTCGTTCTCTGTCTGTCTGTCTGTCTGTCTCTGTCTCTGTCTGTCTGTCTGTCTCTCTCTCTCTCTCTCTCTCTCTCTCTCTCTCTCTCTCTCTCTCTCTCTCTCTCTCTCTCTCTCTCATCTCTTCTCTTTCCCCTTTGTCTGTCTGTTTGTCTTTGTCTCTGTCTCGTTCTCTGTCTGTCTGTCTGTCTGTCTCTGTCTGTCTCTGTCTCTCTGTCTCTCTGTCTCTCTCTCTCTCTCTCTCTCTCTCTCTCTCTCTCTCTCTCTCTCTCTCTCTCTCTCTCTCTTTTCATGTCCGTCATATCTTACTTTTCTTTCTGTTCTCCTCTCTATGTGTTTCTCTTTCTCTCTCTGTGCCTCTCTGTCTCTCTGTCTTAGCCTGCCTGTCTGTGTCTCTCTGTATGTCTGTCAGTCTATCTACTTTTTCTTTCTTTTCTTCTCTCTGTTTGTTTATCTTTCTCTTTCTATTTTTATGTCTCTCTCTCTCTCTCTCTCTCTCTCTCTCTCTCTCTCTCTCTCTCTCTCTATCTCTATCTCTCTCTCACTCACTGATAGGTATCTCTTTATGTCTCTACACTAAGGAATACATTAATACCAGCCGAATTAGGCAGATTTTGCCACAGATCATTTTCGTTGATAATAAAAATTTAAAAACGAAATAAAGTTCTTGTTAAATAATAAAATGGTGTGTTTATAAAAAACGAAATGAAGCGATAATTAAATAATAAAATATGATTTTTGTTTAAAACAAAATAAAGCGTTTGTTGAAAAATAAAATGGGGGGTTTGTTAAATAATAAAATAGGGCGTTTGTTAAATAATTAATTAAAGTGGGCGTTTGTTAAATAATAAAAGTGGGTGTTTGTTAAAAAGCAGTATAAAGCGTTTATTAAATAAAAAGTTGGTTTGTTTATTTTAAAAAAAATTTAAATGAAGCGATTGTTAAATGATAAAATGGAGCTTTTGTTAAAAACGAAATAAAATGTTTGGTAAATAATAAAATGGGGCGTTTGTTAAATAATTAAAGTGGGCGTTTGTTAAAAAGCAGTATAAAGCGTTTATTAAATATAAAGATGGTTTGGTTATTAAAAAAAATCGAAATGAGGCGATTATTAAATTATAAAATGGAGCTTTTGTTTTAAAAAAAAATGTTAAAAATGAAACCCAAGGTGTTCCTGACATGACAGCTCTTATCTCTATGACATTCTTAGATTCTTTTTCAGATTAAAAAATAACTGCCTTTACTTGTTCATTTCAATCAGTGTCACGGCCATGGACGACTGAGAGCTCTTCACGTTGTTTTAAATTTGGGTCAAGAGTTATCTTACCTCGCGCGTACTTCAGTTATTATTTTAGGAGCAGTATGGAATTTAATGTTTTTAAAAAAAAAATTATTATTATTATTATTATTATTATTATTATTATTATTATTATTATTATTATTATTATTATTATTATTATTATTATTATTATTATTATTATTATTATTATTATTATTATTATTATTATTATTATTATTATTCGTTTTATTATCACTTTCCATCAGGTTTATGGAATGGGATTACTTAAGTGGAAAACCAACCGATCCTTACATAATAATTGTTTTCTCAGATAAGCTAAAGCCGTCTCTCTATTGTCATCGTTATCATCATGTGTTTGTATAATCTAGAGCCATTCACTGCACAGACCAATCACCGCTAGAATCTAGATCTAGCTTGCATGGCTGTGGTAAGTGATGCATGAGGCATAAGGGTTTTTACAAAGATTGTTCTCTCTCCCTTCTTTTCTCTCTCTCTCTCTCTCTCTCTCTCTCTCTCTCTCTCTCTCTCTCTCTCTCTCTCTCTCTCTCTCTCTCTCTCTCTCTCTCTCTCTCTCTCTCTCTCTCTCTCTCTCTCTCTCTTTTCTCTCTCTCCCTTCTTTTCTCTCTCTCTCCCTCTCTCTCTCTTTCTCTCTTTCTCTCTCTCCCTCTTTATCTCTCTCTCTCTCTCTCTCTCTCTCTCTCTCTTTGTCTCTATCTGTCTCATTTTTCCCTTACTCTCTCTCTCTCTTTCTCTCTCCCTCTTTATCTCTCTTTCTATCTCTCTCTTTCTCTCTCTGTCTCTTTCTCTCTCTCTCTTTGTCTCTTTGTATATGTCTCTGTCTCTTTTTTTCCTCTCTCTCTCTCACTCTCTCTTTCTCTCTCTCTCTCTCTCTCTCTCTCTCTCTCTCTCTCTCTCTCTCTCTCTCTCTCTCTCTCTCTCTCTCCCTCTGTGAGTGTCGTTAACTTGTAGGCCAGAGTTTATGTCAAAAACCAGACGGTTCACTTATGTTCTAACCTGACTTCACTAAAAATGTTATTTCAAAGAGATCTCTAGAACGCCACTGAAAAAGCTTGCACACCTTACAGGTTGTACGTCCTACGAGACCGATTGGCCTAAAACAGAACAAATTTTCTCGAAAAGGGCAGAGCTGTGGGATTTTTTTTGTTTGTTTGTTGTTTTGTTTTGTTTGTTTTTTTTTGAAGCACTATTGTATGTATGTTTAATTTTGGTGCTGACAAGGTCTCTTCTTAACGTAAGGCCATTTGTTATCAGTTTTGTGCATTTTGAAACTTTTGTTCAAGTAATCTAAGTCTAGGCCAGGCGGAAGATACCCTGTGTAATGCCTGCTGTTGAAAATTTGATGCAGAAGTGAAGCATGTGTCTGGTGGAGGAATGGCAGAGAGTGTGCAAATACAACCAACCAAACACGAAGTTGATTTACTAGGTTCTAATTTTAGCTCCGTCAAGCACAAAAGAAATGAAAAATTCAGCCCAAATTTTTCCTGGATCACGTCTTCTTTCACTAACTTTCTGTCTGACATGATCTCTCTCTCTCTCTCTCTCTCTCTCTCTCTCTCTCTCTCTCTCTCTCTCTCTCTCTCTCTCTCTTTCTCTCTGTCTATATTTCTTTCTTTCATTTTCTTTCTCTCTCCTTCTTTCTCTCTATCTTTGTCCCTTTTTGTTTCTTGCTCTGGTTTTTGCCTTAGGCTATGTTTGCTTTTATCTGTCTCTCTTGGAACTTTCTTCTCCATTCTATCTCTTCTCTTTCTTCTCTGTCTCTCTATCTCTCTCTTTCTCTCTCTTTCTCTCTCTTTCTCTCTCTCTCTCTCTCTCTCTCTCTCTCTCTCTCTCTCTCTCTCTCTCTCTCTCTCTCTCTCTCTCTCTCTCTCTCTCTCTCTCTCTCTCTCTCTCTCTCTCTCTCTCTCTCTCTCTCTCTCTCTCTCTCTCTCTCTCTCTCTCTCTCTCTCTCTCTCTCTCTCTCTCTCTCTCTCTCTCTCTCTCTCTCTCTCTCTCTCTCTCTCTCTCTCTTAATCTTCTCTACATTGCGTCTAAGGACTTGTTCCTTTGCTCCCCCTATTTAGAGAAAGCCTGAGAGACGCATTTACAGTTTTTCCAAGAAGGTATGGAATATCGACTTTCCTGAGGTGCAATATCTAGACTCTAGATATACATCAACTACATATTTATAGCAGTCAAAAGCATTGTGGGTTTTGTTTGATCTATAAGTATACATGGCTTTACTACATGGAGCTTTCTATATTTTTTTTGACTTTCTAATACGTCCATCATATACCCTACCAGTATACAGCTCTACCCTACCAGTATACAATTCTACCCTACCAGTGTATAATTCTACCCTACCAGTATACAATTCTACCCTACCAGTGTATAAATCTACCCTACCAGTATACAATTCTACCCTACCAGTGTATAATTCTACCCTACCAGTATACAGCTTTACCCTACCAATATACAGCTCTACCCTACCAGTATACAATTCTACTCTACCAGTATATAATTCTACCCTACCAGTATACAATTCTACTCTACCAATATACAGTTTTACCCTACCAGTATATATTCCTACCCTACCAGTATACAATTCTACCCTACCAGTATACAATTCTACTCTACCAGTATACACAATTCTACCCTACCAGTATATATTCCTACCCTACCAGTATAAAACTGTACCTCACCCTCTTGTGACATGCAGTATTAGTCACTTCAATCTCTAGAGCGTGTTTTACACACCTCGCATCGCGAAGCATCACCACTTACGTTCATTACTTACGACAAGTGTTGCATTGCTTTGATATAAAGAGAAAACCAGTGGTCTATTTTTAGCTCGAGGTGGAACTTGTCTTCAATGACTTTTCTGGGAAAGCTTATAGCGTCCCTGCCCTATTATGTTTCCACTGTAATTTTTCTCAACAGACCGTTATGTTTTGAACGAAAACTATGAAACAAAAAAGTTGAAAAGTATGACGTCAGTCCTCGCTCTAACAGCTGAGCATGATTAAGTCTGATTCCTCATCAAGTAAGAACTTCCATTCACAGTACCCAAGCTAACTGAGAAAAAGTTTAAAATTACTGTTGCTAATT
>JAWDGP010000090.1:10000-12500 GCA_033675545.1 Elysia crispata | reverse complement strand
TGGCGAAAACCTGAGTAGAGCTTCTAAAATGAATCACACCTTTACTCCCAGGCTATGCCAGGACTCGAAACTTCCAATTTAATCTTCGAGGAGTCAAAACATAGTCCACTTGCGTGTACCGCTTAGCTGTCCCGCAAGGCTGGGGCATTTCGGGTAATTACAAGACCAGCTGTTGCTACAGAAGCTGTACATGGAAGAGACAAGATATGATTGAGTACCGGTATAGCTTAGTGGTGAGCGAGGCATGTGTGGTCTTCAATCTACATGGTGATGGGTGCCGTATGGGGGGAGAGTTCTATCATGGCCGTTCATACTATTTGTCTTTTTAATGTCTTAACGTGCTCAATCTTATCTGCCGGTCTTGAATCTAGATCTAGATCTAGGTGTGTCATGTTTGTGTTTCCTCTTGGTGAATGACTCAGAGGCGTCGTCTGTGCGACATTGTCACGTCCTGTCTTATGACAGGTATAATGTCATCATAGCAATATCAGAATCATCTTATAAATGAAAATCTATATTGTAATCATCTTAGAAAGGATAAGCTATATAGATAAGCAGTAACAGAATCATCTTGTAGAGGGTAAGCTATATCAGAATCATGTTGTAGAGGGTAAGCTATAACAGAACCATGTTGTAGAGGGTAAGCTATATCAGAATCATGTTGTAGAGGGTAAGCTATATCAGAATCATCTTGTAGAGGGTAAGCAATATCAGAATCATATTATAGATGGTAAGCTATGTCGGAATAATCTTATAGAGGATAAACTATATCGAAATAATTTTATAGAGGATAAACTAATTGGAATAATCTTAAAGAGGATAAACTGTATCGGAATAATCTTGTAGAGGATAAACTTTATCGGAATCATCTGATAGGAGATAAACTATATCGGAATAATCTTATAGAGGATAAACTATATCGGAATCATCTTATAGAGGATAAACTATATCGGAATCATCTTACAGAGGATAAGCTATGTCGGAATCATCTTATAGAGGATAAACTTTATCGGAATCATCTTACAGAGGATAAACTATATCGAAATCATCTTATAGAGGATAAACTATATCGAAATCATCTTACAGAGGATAAACTATATCGGAATCATCTTATAGAGGATAAACTATATCGAAATCATCTGATAGAGGATAAACGATATCGGAATCATCTGATAGAGGATAAGCTATGTCGGAATCATCTTATAGAGGATAAACTATATCGGAATAATCTTACAGAGGGTAAGCTATGTCGGAATCATCTTATAAAGGATAAGCTATGTCGGAATCATCTTATGGAGGATAAACTATGTCGGAATCATCTGATAGAGGATAAACGATATCGAAATCATCTTATAGAGGATAAGCTATGTCGGAATCATCTTATAGAGGATAAACTATGTCGGAATAATCTTTTAGAGGATAAGCTATGTCGGAATCATCCTATAGAGGATAAGCTATGTCGGAATCATCTTATAGAGGATAAACTATATCGGAATCATCTTACAGAGGATGAGCTATGTCGGAATCATCTTATAGAGGATAAACTATATCGAAATCATCTTATAGAGGATAAACTATATCGGAATCATCTTATAGAGGATAAACAATATCGGAATCATCTGATAGAGGATAAACAATATCAGAATCATCTTATAAAGGATAAACTATATCGGAATCATCTTATAGAGGATAAACAATATCGGAATCATCTGATAGAGGATAAACTATATCGGAATCATCTGATAGAGGATAAACAATATCGGAATCAACTGATAGAGGATTAACTATATTGGAATCATCTGATAGAGGATAAGCAGTATCGGAATCATCTTATAAAGGATAATGGATAAACTATATCGAAATCATCCTATACAGGATTAGCAATAACGGAATCGGGAGGGGGGGGGGGCGGCTTGGACGCTTTTTTTCTCTTACCCTTGAGCCAACAACAACTTGTTGCAATATCTTTATCACATTTACGGTCACTCAAATGTCCAGGCGCCCGGTCAAGCCTTAGGAAAGTGCTGGCCAGATGAGAGCTGATCCGACCACCAGGCTGTCCGGGCCAGGATTCGAGGGCAAGACTTCCGTGATGCTAAGCCAAAGTGCTACAGACCGAGCCATCAGCCCCTCCCTAGGTTTAACCATGCAATCAAAACAAATGTGTCTGCAACGGATCTTAAAGCCGATATCTATAAAAGTGTCGCCGTCACATATTGGGGGAAATCGACTAATTCTGTATCTTCCATATTTATTTTAAGATCTTTTTAAACGCATATAAGAAGACTTGAGATTTCCGAAAAAAAAGTGCATAACGGTGCACTGTCTTTCGGGAATTCCTAGCTGCGCATTTATTTAAACCTACACGATAATGAACTTTGAAAAAAGATCTATAAATAGGTTTGGGTTCTACAAAAGTAGCCGACTATTCCTATTGCTATGGTTATGACCAAGTAACGAAGCTTCCTAAAATACATACAGGCCAAGTCACCGAAGTGAA
>JAWDGP010000090.1:0-5000 GCA_033675545.1 Elysia crispata | reverse complement strand
GAGAGAAAGAGAGAGAGAGGAGAGAGAGAGGGAGAAAGAGAGAGAGAGGGAGAGAGAGAGGGAGAAAGAGAGAGAGAGAGAGAGAGAGAGAGAGAGAGAGAGAGAGAGAGAGAGAGAGAGAGAGAGAGAGAGAGAGGGAGAAAGAGAGAGAGAGAAAGAGAGAGAGAGAGAGAGAGAGAGAGAGAGAGAGAGAGAGAGAGAGAGAGAGAGAGAGAGAGAGAGAGAGAGAGAGAGAGAGAGAGAGAGAGAGAGAGAGAGAGAGAGAGAGAGAGAGAGAGAGAGGGAGAAAGAGAGAGAGAGAAAGAGAGGGAGGGAGAAAGAGAGAGAGAGGGAGAGAGAGAGAGGGAGAAAGAGAGAGAGAAAAAAAGAGAGAGAGAGGGGAGAGAGAGGAAGAGAATCCGGGGGATGGGGGAGGGATGATTGAGTGAGTAAGTAAATCCTCCGTCTGCAGGAGTGAACATTGATGCGAAATTTGGGGAAAAAAAGAAATCGTGAAATGTGCATCACTGCTTGCGCCTTTGACTGTTAAACGGAACGTAGAACAAAATCGCATTCCCTATGTTTTCGTAAATTGCCGACGAAGCCATAAACACTAAGGAAAAACTTCTACTATGTCAAATACAATTGTTTTTTTTTTCTTTGTTCATTGTCCTTGAGTTCAAGTTGGCGACTGCTTTTTTTTTTTTTTTTTACATTTTTCAATTATCTTCTGTGGGATTTCTTGACCTATCCTTTATGTGTTGTTATTATCTTTGTTGCTCTTGTTTTTCAATTGTTCTTTTGGTTTCCTTTTCAGAGAGCTGAAACCGGAAAAACTCTGACGTCCAGAGACAAGATTTTTTAAAGTGTTTATTTCGTAGAAGTGAAGAGACAAACCAAACCGACAGAATGGTGGCCGAGGGACTTTCCAAGTTTCTTATGATTGCGATCAACATTATCTTTATGGTGAGTCTCCAGTTTTGTCTCTGTCATACCAGTCTGTTAGAAAACCATCACGTAACGTTGCTTCCGAAAAAAAAAAAATTTTTAAATATTAAAGATCAAAGATAAAACAGTAGATATGTCAAATTTGGGAAATTTTATGCTGTTTTTTCTTTTCATAATTTTAGACGTGAGTCTACAATTGAAAGTTGTAAGTTTTATTTATTTTATTCTCTTTTATTTTTTTTATGGAAAAGGGGAAAAGGGGGGGGGGGGGGCGCCCAATGCCCATGTGTATAGATTATCATAATATGCCTTTGGATCCTTTATAATTACCAAATTATCTCCACCAAGCATGGTGTTTTTGATTTCTATTTGAATTTCATAATATGCCCAGTAATTGAAATATTTTCTCATCCACAATGATCGAGTTAAATTTTGAGTTAAAAGAATCTAAAAAATAGTGGAATTCTTATTATCAGCGGGTAAGGCAACTACCGGAAGACGTCAGATGGTTTGGGTTCAAATCTTTGCACGCACGATCTACTTAAGAAGCGGTTATGTTGCCGAATCGGCAAAAAAAAAAAAAAGAGTTTAAGTGGAGTCTAAGATGTTTAGCCGTTCTTGTAACACGATTTATACCATCTTCCCCGCTAGCTGCTCTATTATTGTTATTCTTAGTCTGTGTTTAACTTTACTATAGGTCAGCCGCTCGTGATGCAAAATATCGACAACAATAGAAATATTCAGATAATGGAAAAATCAAAGACATCCCAGATTATCACATCCAGTGATATGAAGTAGCGGTTTAAGCTTCAAAACTGTTCAAGATCCGTAGAGCCTCTGTCGGACAACCACGTGAGAACAGCTAATGACAGACAAGATATTCAGAAACAGACTTAAATTTGCGAATTAGATTTAAAGGAAACTGAGAAACTGACTGCAAATCCTGTTGGCTGAAGCGATATTAGTTTAAATCTTTTCATCCACGGTCTACTTGAAAGACAGATGTAAGAAAGCTTAAGTGGAGCCTAAGATGTTTACTAATTATTGCAGCAGGATGTAAACCATCTCCGACGTCAGATACTCCCGGATCTGAGGGAACAGTTCAGAGTGAGAGCTCTGCTCCCTGCAGAGTGAGAACTGCTCCCTGCAGAGTGAGAACTGTTCCTTGTGAGAGCTCTGCTCCCTGCAGAGTGAGAACTGCTCCCTGCAGAGTGAAAACTGCTCCCTGCAGAGTGAGAACTGCTACCAGCAGAGTGAGAATTGCTCCCTTCAGAGTGAGAACTGCTCCCTGCAGAGTGAGAACTGCTCCCTGCAGAGTGAGAACTGCTCCCTGTGGAGTGAGAACTGCTCCTTGTGAGAACTGCTCCCTGCAGAGTGAGAACTGCTCCCTGCAGAGTAAGAACTGCTCCCTATAGAGTGAGAACTGCTCTTTGTGAGAGCTCTGCTCCCTGCAGAGTGAGAACTGCTCCCTGCAGAGTGGGAACTGTTCCTTGTGAGAGCTCTTCTCACTGCAGAGTGAGAACTGCTCCCTGCAGAGTGAGAACTGCTCCCTGTAGAGTGAGAACTGCTCCTTGTGAGAGCTCTGCTCCCTGCAGAGTGAGAACTGCTCCTTGCAGAGTGAGTACTGCTCCCTGCAGAGTGAGAACTGCTCCCTGCAGAGTGAGAACTGCTCCTTGCAGAGTGAGTACTGCTCCCTGCAGAGTGAGAACTGTTCCTTGTGAGAGCTCTGCTCCCTGCAGATTGAGAACTGCCCCCTGCAGAGTGAGAACTGCTCCCTGTAGAGTGAGCACTGCTCCCTGCAGAGTGAGAACTGCTCCTTGAAAACTGAGAGACATCCTGGTTCATGGCGAAAGATGAATCTAGATCAAAATCCAGTCTGTCTTGGGTCACAAAGAACAATCAAAGCAGCGCCACATTTACAGCGGGTAGACTGACATTATTGCGGCACTTAGGTCGCAAATTGTTCTAGTAACTTGTTGTCTTATCTGAGCCTTTTACAGGCATGTGTTTTGTCCGGTCCTTTACGATGACTTGTCATCTTGTGTGCGTCACTGGGATTGGCAAAACTAAATGTACACTCAAATTCGAGGTCAAGCCTGTTTGTAAATGTTCTGCCTCTTGAGAATATAATTATATGTATTTCAATTTGTATCTTAAGGGTGTATCCCACAAGCATTAGGTTTCATCTATATTTTTTTTATATCAGTCCACAATCTCGCGGTTGCCCGTTCATCCTTGGTGCCGTAACGTTCATTTAAACTTAAGGAAAAGTGAAGTGAAGGGAAATGAGTAGAGCTATACGTTTCTCCGTGTGAATTCGGCCTAAATACGGTAGCTCTAAAGACAGTTGGATTTCAGTTGTTGCCTGTTCATCCTTGGTGCCCTAACGTTCATTTAAAGTGAGTGAAAGGAAATGAAAAGAGTTATACTTTGTCCGTGTAAACGTGGCCTTAATGTGGTAGCTGTAAAGGCAGCTGGGTCTCAGTGCTTACCCGATCGTTCTTGGTGCACTAACATTCATTTAAACTGAGTGTAAAGTAAAGTGAAGGGAAATGAAGAGAGTTATAAGTTGTCCATGTAAGCGCGGCCTTAATGTGGTAGCTGTAAATGCAGTTAGTTTTCAGTGATATGTTTGACAGAAAAACAGGAGTTTAAGACCTACTCCATCTCGATCAGTTTTGCCTTGCCTGAAGATGCTGAAGATGTCTCCACGCTCGGCAAACAATTCAAACAGACCTTAGCTTTCCTACTGAGTTTACACCTTTGTGTAGTCAGGATGTGTAAACAGCCAGTTTGAGGAGACAAAAAGCTGAAAATAGCGCTGAATACTTTACTTTTTCTACTTCCCTTACCTTCCTCCTGACCTTCTCTTTCCCAACACTTTTCTCCTCCTCATCCGTTTCCGCCTAATTACCTCCCTCTTGCAATGTTTGTTTTTCCCCCTTCAAAATCTCACACATAGATCTCATCCTCTTATTCCTCAATCACTCTCAATTTCTCTCTTTCCGATTATTCGGTATTCGAATACCTCTAAGTTCTGAAGCCAAGCCGAAAAAAAATTATAGAACATGATTCGATTAGGCACCGAAATCTTTCGAAATATTTTTCACCATATCTAATATAAAAAAATCTAAATCTGAAAAATTCGCACAGTCGCACCTGGTTTTGGTGTGCAAACATTAGACAGAAATCACTAGTGAACGCAATGTTTCCATCGTATCTGACATAAACAATAAAAAAAAAATCTGAAAAATTCGCACAATCGCACCTGGTTTTGGTGTGCACACATTGGACAAAAATCACTAGTGAATGCCACAATCTTAAATCGTGCCTCGATTTGGATTAAACGTTGAGTTTTTACCGGACCCTTGTATCATTCTGAGTCTTGTATACCACAACACCAAAGGCTGCGAACGTATTCCCTTTGTAGAGACAAAGATTCTTAGATCATATTTTTACATAAAAAATTTGAACTCATCCGACAAGCTGTCTGTATGGGGCGCAGCAAATCACTTGGATTACAATGCAATCACTGCAAAGATATTTATTGTGCTTTGGAGAGGTTTAAAGGGTTATAGAGTTTTTTTCATGTTACATTTAATGCGAGTTGTCTTTTCTCCGTTTTTGTTCTCATTTTGTTCTCTTTCACTCTGTTTTTTTCTTTAATTGTTTCCATGTCTCTCTCTTTCTGTCTCTCTACCTTTCTATTTCAAAGTCTTTCTCTGTCTCTCTGTTTTTTCCCTCTCACTATATTAAGCTCTGGACAATTATGCTCTGCCACAGCTTCTGTGGTAGTTTGTCTTCCTCCATCTCTATCTCTCTCTTTCTCTCTTTCGCTATCTTTCTTTCTCTCTCTCTCTACCTTTCTCTTTCTCTCTTTCTCTCTCAATCCATATCTTACCTTCTCTTTCTCTCTCTCTCTTTCTTTAACTCTCTCTCTTAATGTTAAAATCTCAGCAGGCTTTTGCCAGCATTGATCAGACAGATCAAACCAGACCGCCAACAAATCGCTGCCCCAGCACCCAACACCTCATTTCATTTCATGAGAGTTTTAGCTATTCACCTCTTGAGGT